>JAOBYE010716913.1:2857-25366 GCA_025403585.1 Parazoanthus swiftii
TCACTTTAGATTTCAGTTCTAAAAACGTGTTCCTTTCTTGCCTGGTAGCGATCGTAGCTCGAAGCCGTGTCTGCAAGATCAGAGTTGCCTTTCTAAGCCTCTGGTAGCGCTTTCTCTCGAGGAAACCTCTTGCATTAGCTTGGAGAACAAGAATCGCAGCTTTCATTTGGTGGAAGCGTTGTCTTGCTTGATACTGCCTCCACACCGACTGAATCACCCGAGCAGACCGTATCTTCTTCGCCAGATCTCTCGTTTGCTTTCCTCGGAAGAGAGCTTGCATTCGGATCACATTTGATCTGAGGACTAAATACTCTCGCCTTGTCTTCTTGCCAATCTTGGACGCTTTGTAAGCCAAAGAAATGACTCTTGCAGCATCACTATAGGACTGTAGTTGACGTCTTTCTCGATATCCACGAAACGTTTTCTGTATTTGGATTGCAGCCTTGCGCATTGCTTTAAATCTGCAGCGTGCAATAAATCCCTTCCCTTTGGCCTACGAATAAGAAACAAGCAAATCTAGAATTAGAAAATTATCCAGCATACAAAGGTGTACCATAAAAAAATGAAACCTTTTGACCTATTTACAACAACAATTGATAACTTAAACTACAGAAATGATTACTGTTTTGTACCTGTAGAAGACGAGCTGCCTTTACCATCTCCTGCAAAGTTAATTATAGAAGAAATCGTTAATAAAACACATTAAATGCTGATTTCAAAAGTTAGTGAATGTTCAGGAGTGGGGACTTCGAGATTATCAGAAAGAAACCAATTAAATCAAAGAGAAACCTGTTTTCCCCCAGTCAGTAATAACAGAATGAAACAGAACTATCATCGTTAGCGGTTTTGTTTTCAAATGCTCTCTCGTGCTCTGTAACTCCCCACGTGCGTCCATAACTGGACAGACAGATGTTAACTAAAGACAGAACATTTCATAAAAAAACATGTTGACCGATAAGGTTGTACTCGTAGTTCATTTCTAGAGCAAAGTTCGTTAACTCCCTTTTCACTTTCTAACAGACGCTTTTAATAGTTGTTTCATTTTCTATTTGGAAATATTTTCGAAAGCATTTTCTTGTACTTGATAACTCCCAGGCGCACACGCTTACACCATACAAACAAGCGCAAAAAATTGCCATCTATGATTTATTAATACTTTTTGGTCTTGGATTTCTGAAATTCATGTAACTTCACGAAATTCAAAGGAAGGAGGTAACTTTGTGAAACACTACAGAAATTTTGAATCCCAGGAGCAGTTTGACGTAATTTTTAAAGGTTCAAGACTGGCTGGGTCTGCTCTATAATCAAAAAACGTTGGCAGGGGAAAGGGACTGGGGGCAGTAGGGGGGAGGGGAGGTGGTCGGTAACTTTGAACCCTTCACGGGTACTTCAACACAAAAATGTCGGGGGGGGGGGTGCGAATGAAGCCTAGCTAAACTAAACATGATTCAAAAACAACAAAGCAAGCGTCAAAACTAAATCGGAAAAATCCCCTTGTGGTCAAAATAGAAACGAATATATACTATCAGTGCAAATCAAAAAGTCAAACAAACGTCAGCCAGAATAAAGCATCCCAAGAGATACCAGGCAAAATCATCAAGTTCATTAGGTATCAAAATTGCAATTTTCAAAACCCCAAATATTCCTCGTTACACCTCCCCGTCACTTTTTCTTTATCGGAGCACCCATGGCCGGGACCAGTGGTGGTTACAAATCCTATCAGTACCTGTTTCGCTCGTAGCTTGTTCCTCAACCTGAACCTCTTCCAAGCTACTTGTATGCAGCGAGCCGCCCTGGTCTCCTCGCGGAGGTCCAGCAGACGAACGCACAGGTACGATACGTACGTGATTACCACCTGCACAGCAACAACATGTCAACTTACTTAGCTATTGGTAAGGATGAATAAAGGACATAAAATAAACTATAAACGAACAGGACAGTTGAAATAATCAAAAAAGCAACATTTCTCCTCAACTCCATTCCTTGTCCTTAATCTAACAACTTCAAATACCAATGGAAATTCTTCTATTAAAAATGTTCATTATTGTTTTTTTTACACTCCCAATTTAGCCGACGGAAGAACGCCGGACGACCGGATTTGCTCATTTACCTTTTCATCAGGAATGGTATGAGACATGTCAGACACTTTGGCCATCATTGGAATTCCTCCGAGTGCTTGGACCTGAAACAGTAAGGCTGTGTTATCAGACCGAAAAACCCTATTGGATCTTTGACAGTAGCATTATCAATAGCTGCCACGTTCTGACAATACATCATTGTATGTTTGTCTACTGGTTAGGTTTATTCCTAAGGTTACAGTATTTTATATTGTATTTTTATCCAATAGCATCTCTCGTTCTCAGAGCAGAAGATGACTCACCTAAAATGAGCACAGAACAATGAGGCATGTGGTTTTTGCCCGAATAGGAATATATCCAGGAATATTTCTAAATACCCCCTCGAAGCACTAAACACTGAAATAATTTTCGAATGGAATTTTACAAGTTTCCCTAATTAAATAGTTATAAAATTCAAGGACTTTTCCTGGACTTTCCAGAATCATTTTCAGCAAATCCACGGACCTTTTGTATAAGATAAAACTTAAAATGCTTCGCATATATTTTTTGCAAATGCATGGAAAGCGAGACCTAACCTGAATTCAGATTGGCTGAATCTTATTCAACGATAAATCATGTTAAGAAGTCTTGCTTCCTGTAAAAGTCGAACCTCTGCTTTGTTTCAAGCGCATTCTATCGTATCAAAAAAATAAACAGCTTACTTCCACTTTTTCTACAATGAAGGTAGAAAGTGAGCCCATTCCAGGATTTTCAAGGACCTCGGATCAATTTTCAAGTACCCTCCAGGGCTGGGTCTGGAATTTTTGTTTTGCCATTTCAAGGTTGTTTAAGGTTTTTAAAGGATTGTGGGAAACCTGTTTTGTATTTTGATTGATGTAGTTCGACGGAGGCATACTGCACAGTTGTTAAGATCAAAGGATTGATTAATCTTCATTATTTTATTCCAGCATGCAGACCTTGATTTCCTGCAGTCTTTTTCTACGTCCTAACTGCAGATACTAAGAAAGGAGCATGATCACATACATTACCTTTTGAGCGAGTACTTTGAAATTTTGCCCTTCATTTGCCTTTAGCCGTTCCAAGACTGGATTTGTGCCTGATCCTGTAATTAACAGATACATATTACAACGTGTTAAGAGATTTTTCCTAACAGCAAGTACAACCAACTTATGGTGTAAAGAATGCTAAGACAACTTATAAACATCTACCAGAAGCTCCTGCATCTACTCATTTTTGTCGTCATTGTATACACTATGTACTTACAGCAGATCCTTCAGTGTTTCCACGTCTTTAACAAAGAATCTAGCGAACGATACGTCACTTTGAACAACTCGCTTTAAAACATTGTTCCTTCAGACTTATATTTTCCTTTCATAACGTTATATTTGCAGGGAATTCTACAGTAGTGAGTAAATTGTACTGAATACAGTTCATGTCAACACGACATGACTTATAGTCATTTTCGTAAGTCGTTTTAAAAACGTCACTCATAAACTTGTTCGTTTTTCTCCCGAGTCTCCACGTACAACTTAACCTCTCCAAAACTGAGAATTGCAGCACCTTTCCCGCCAAAAGTAAACCCTCTGTAGGAATACCTTACTCTGTCCGTTCACTGTTAGAGAAACCCCTGTCTTACCTGGGCTATAGTAAGCTACCAAGGAACCGAGAATGGCAACACTTTTCCCGCTAAAAGTAAACCCTCTGTAGGAATACCTTGCTCTGTCCGTTCAGTGTTAGAAAAATCCCTGTCTTACCTGGGCTATAGCAAGCTGTCCAGGAATCCAGCATTGCAACACCCTCCTCATCACTGTCGCTGGCTTCATCTGTACCTGGGTTACGGGTAAGGGTGGTGTCCTCGCTGATCATGGCCAGTGGCAGCAGAGAAGGATGATAATGATGCAAAATGTAGCACAATGCACGCCCGTCCGAGAAAGACACTGTGAAGTTCTCAACCTATAAGGCAAAGACGGTTGGCACGTTTGCGTACATACAAGATCTAAAATATTGTAGCACCTTCTTTTGTTCTGTGAAAATTTCAATGCATTACAATACAATATAATACCAACAGTACAACTTTATTCAACATGATAACTACACTTAGCAGTTGTAGCTTGTGCTACCAGCTACTTCGCAGGTAAATCACGAAAGTAAATATATAACTACTATAAGTATACTAAGATGTCATAATTTATTATAAGCTCTTGGTAATGACTTAAAAGTTCGCTTTCTGTTGCCCAAATCAGTTCACTTTTCACTTATAAGCCACTTTCTCAATCAGGCGCAGAGCAACTTTTGCGCTCCAGTTGGCGGACTACACATATTGGAAACATGGCATATGGTTTAAAGAAAGAAACAAGATCGATTGTTTTCGAAAGAAGGTAAAAGATAAAACCTTAAATATGTGACAGAATGATGTAAAAAGGGGTTATGACCACCAGCAAAACCGTCACTTTGCTCTACGCATGGTTGAGAAAGTGGCTTTCACAAAATTCGTTATCTTGTAAGGAAGCCACTCCAAGCGCCTCTCTGGCAAGTATAAAGAGCTCGTAACAAACCTTCATTCCATAGTAGCTGCACACGATCCTGCACCATTTCAGCAACAGACTCAGTCTCCCAGACTTGAAATAGATATCTTCTTCCATTGACTCTCGCCGACCACGAGCCAGTCCAAGCATCTCGGGGCCCTCAAATTTCAGTGCTGCCACTAACTGGGCCTGCAACTTCTTGTGCTTCTGGAGAAAGTTTATCTCGTCCCTCAGCTGTTCTTCGTTGATTAGTACATTTACCTGGAACATATGCCAAAAGCTTTAGATATAGCTGAGCAGATCTACCACATCACCCAGTAATACTAATAATGCCAACTATGTCGTTGATAGAGAAAAGACCACAACATAACAAATATCTTTCGTCAAACGATTAGTCAGAACGTGGAAATTCAGACCCTCTAAAACTGCGGCAATGCATCAGATTAATAGAAAATATCCGAAGGCAATGTTAAGCTTTGCAAGAATTATTCGAACGTGTAATAACATTTTGTAAGAAACAACAAAACTAAACACTTTCTACGGCTCTACTATCAACTCGTTGATCGAAAAGTGGTAGATGCCGCTAAGTTGAAGTTTGAAATTATGTGCCGTCTAGCCATTACAAACGAAATAAGAAGACATTCGCCATTCACAAACAGTTGTGATGCTTCCTATGTGATAGATGTGTTGTCCTGTAGGATCACTGACTTACCTGGAAGTTAAAGATGATTTGCCAAAGAAGGGATAGCGTTTTCTCTCGATGGCCATCAACAATATGGCGCGAATCAATTCCTTGAAGAATAACGTGAACAAGATCACTTACTGATTGTCAAAATTATCTTGTTGCATATATTATATTATAGATGCCACTGGAAATAAAATCAGTGTTTGTTTAAGTATACACCGTCAATGTTTTCTCAATGTAAAAATAAAACGAGTAAATCTGGAGCATTAAGCAACCAAAAAGAAATTCATTTTTTCGTGTAATATCTCGTTTAAGATCGGTTATACCTTCCTATAATAACATACCTGAAGCGCCGTTGGTCATTACTCCGTTTGCTTTTAACTCATTCATAAACACTTCAACATTGTGAATTTTCTGTTTTAAAAAAAGTTCAACTATGAATAATTACACAACTGAAGAATGTAAAAGCTTTTGATTACAAAAGCAAAAAAACAAAATTCTCTTTTTAATGACCGATTTACCTGAAGTCTTGAAATAGCTGGAACGCGAAGGCTCGACGACAACTGCCAATTGTGTGTCAAAAGCTCTACAACTCGACTAAAAAGAAAAAAAAAGAAGTTAGAGTGAAGGTTTTCTCTATTTAAAACGAAAACCGTTTGACCCCAATACTGAGTTTTCTATTCCTAGACTTAACACATCACATGTTGCAAACAGGTAACTCGCCATCACCATTTTTGTTGAGACCAACCTTGATATATAGCTGATATATATTAACTTTGAAAACAGGTACTGTTGAATGGGTAAAACACTCCACTTTCTCACCAGTGCATTACAAATCAAATTTTCAAGATTATTAATGTTTGAAATAGTACGAGGCATCACAAGTGTTGCTGAAAATCGCTGTCTGTCACTGTCTTCTTCAAAACATTTAACTTGCTATACAGTCAACACAAGAAATGAATTTGTTAAACCGTTTCTTTACTTTGTAATTTTTGTGGTTTTTTCATTAATTTTTTTCAGTTGCAGAAAAAAGTTATGAACTTACCCAATTTAATTTCAGATAAATACAATTTTATACTATACCAAAATATCTCGGCTTTTCACCTAAATCAAACTACCGGTATATGTGCGTATCACAGCAACTTACGTTAGTCTCAGTCCATCTCTCAAATCAACAGCAATCTTCGTCACCGCGTAGTCGTATTCATCTCGAGCGGTCTAAACAAGACATGGGCATTAAACATAAGTCCAGTTTCGTATTCCCAGTTACCGCTGATTACAGTGACCATAGACTCATTTCTATAGCGCTAACCTCGACTCGCTATTGAATATACATATAATTACCAGCGAGAACGATTAGAAGTCCGAGCCTCCGACAATAATAGTTCATATCTACATTGGTACTTTTGAATATTTAACATGAAGTCGACGCTTTCGCCGTGAAAATGAGTCTGTAGTCAACGGCAACTACGAATACGAAAATGGACTCTTCAACTCGTCTCTCCAAGAGACAGTTTCTAAAGTACTTTTAGCCGATGTTTACAGTACAGTAAGCTGTCAAAATTGCGATTGCCGGCTTATTTTGACAGGCCTGTACCGCGATCATTTGTGTTTCTTTGTTTTATTCACCGCTTGGGAACAATCTCTCCCTCTTGATGACTTCACTCAGTTTGGAGAGTCTTAAGCTGACGGCCTGTGCAAAGAATAACGGTAGTTTTCAGTTTTGACGTCACTTCCGTTGACTAAGTGTAGCTCTTACCTGGGTGTGCGTTACATTGTAGCCCAAGAAGTTCAGATGTTTCGTAATGTCCCCTTCACCCTTTAGATAGTCCCTGGAGAACGTCAGCAAGATGCTGCGGCTGGACTGTGTGATACAAAGTAAACGTCAAATGATTTAATCAACTCCTTAGAATTAAGAAAATGTTATTTTATTTCATACGATTCTCGATCTCACTGATTTGCTACCATAACTTATAACCATTTCCTTTGGAAACTCTAACTGCTGGGAGCCGAGGCTCTGCATATATCAAATCATTGTTATTTTCTACCTTAAATGTGGCATCCTTATTAAACAAACATGGATCATGGTCCATAAGTCGTGTCAATTTGGCTTTGTCCAGGAATAACACCAACAGGAGAAGTTTCTTGAGCGTAAACTTGCACAGCTGTTCTTCATACCCTGTTTATGAAAAAAAGTCTTGATGAGACTGACCGACACAGTTTCCTTATTATTCAAAACCAGTCATTCTTATTTTTCCAATAAACAAAACCAATACTTCACCTTGGCCATAGAGCCCTGGGACTTTTGGGTGTGCAAACTCCTTTGCGATATCTGGGTTTCCTAGCAACCTGTCTGTTATAAACCTAGAGAGGCCATTTGTGTCACTGTTTGAGTGAACTGGTAGGATTTCGCCATAGACAACCTACAAATAGACGTAGTAAGTAATATAAAGTGAGCACATGATTTTTCTTGATCTAAACATAGTCTTATATGCTTCACTTAATATTAGGCACAGTCTCTGCTAAATCTCAAGCTCATATTCTACATACAGTGCTACTATGATTTACTGCGCCAACTGCTGTATCTTAGTGAGCTACCAGATCATTAAAGCTGAATCTAACTACCAACTACATTACCGTCGAACCTCGAATACGTGAGAGCTTAAGCAACTAGGACGCACAAAACAATAGACTTAACTGCAGAATACGGAAACGGGAATGCAATCAGCTGAAAACGTTTCCGCCATCGTCTTTAGAAACAAAACGTGAAAAGTTCAATTCTGGAGTTTTGAATATCTGCAGCGACGCTTGACGTTCTTAACTGTTCAAATCCCCCAGCCTCCAAAGAACTTGGGGATTCTCACACCTCCAAACTCATATTGACCGTTCCCCGAATTATATTGACCGTCTTTTAGTAACGCCCGTTTATGGAACGATTACATAATATGCCCCATAGTCTTAAACGATTACCTCAAGTCGAGGCAAAGTTCCAAGTTCTCATACATTGCCGTATTTCTGACTTTCTAGCCTCGATCAAGATTGCGATTCTAACAACAACCAACTCCAGCAGCGAGCGGTTTCTCTCCACAGATGTGGGTTGTGATCTTTTGTCTGATATGCGTTAACTTAGTGTTGGCAGTTTTCATGGAACTTCTCAATTTAACTTACTTCTAAGCCAATTCTTAGCCAGAGGGGGCTGTAAGATAGAATCATCTCCACCACATTCCGCTTTATTCCTGAAAAACGAAATATTTGATTTAATTTGTAAATCATATTTGGAACAAACATAAAAAGGCTGAAATGTTAAGTATGACAGATTCACACAAAGGTTACGCGTGCACAGACTTGACGCAGTCTGGAGCTTGCGAGTATTTATTACATGATCACCATCTGTTACTGTAAACACAAAGAACTATTTGTGGAATGTGTTTCTAAGCTAATCAAAGAAGATATACAGACCACAAATTGTACCCACCGGCAGACTTGCAATTTGAGTTATCACATCTGTCTGTTGACTGGCTGATATAGGGTTCGCACAGATACTTGAAGACTAAATTCCAGACTTTTTCCAGACTTAATTTCAGACGTTTTCCTAATTTTTCTACCTTAAAATTAGGAATTCGTTTAGCATAAAAAGTATTACAGAACTGTTGCCCTTTCACGCAAAAGCCAAAGTTTTAGATACTTTGTTGACCCAGTGTTTTTCTTAATGTTTGGGAAATGGGGTACACTGAGTGGGAAAAAAGGTACACCTTGGTTTAAGGTCATCGAGTGTCGAAGTTGCGAGGGTCTGGGGGCATGTTTCCCAGAACATTTAGTTCTAGTAAATTAGTTGTATTGAATTTAGATGTTGTCTTTGTAACTTTGAAAAAACTGCCGGACGTCACTGCCGGGGAAAGGCGGTACACTCACCTGGGAAAGTCGGTGTACCGGCCTTTAGAAAAACACTGTGACCTACGCTTTATTTAGTCTTCCGGGGTTTTTAGATAGCCGATTAAATCTTTAAATATGACCAACTAGCTATGGCCTTTAAAATTGTATTTAGGCCGCGCAACAACGATCTGGGATCGGGACCAAGAGTCTGTTACGCGTACGCAGGCTAGTTTTTTGATTATAGCATATTATTTTTCTCAAAAACAACACTGGAAAATTTGGCGTTATTTATTCTAAGGAGCAAAGCTCAGAAATTTAGATCTTATCCAGACATTTGCTTTATTTCCCAGGCATTTTTTGGACTTCCAGACTTTTACCGATTTTCCAGACTGTACAAATCCTGTGATAAACAGTTTATTTTAAATGAACTTTAAAGCACTTAGTACGGTTTTCGTAGTCGTATTGTATCAGTGTTCTTACCAAGATCAGCGTGGAGTTTCTTGTCTGCTCTTATCGCTATACGACCTTCTTCAACCTCGGCCTCAATTCTTCGAATGACGCAAATCAGTGGCTCTGACTGATACAGCAAACAGGCACTTCGCCGCAGACGAGTCATTTTGCGTTTGGCAGTGTATGCCCTGAGGGAAAGGTCTTCTCTGCTGGGGGCCAGTGGTTGGGATTTCTTGGCATTGTTAGTCCCAACAACCATGTCCCCCCTGTCAGTCACTGCCACATCTGAATCATCAGGGGGTGTAAGGATGAAGTTTAACCAGCTTGTGAAACCTGTGAAACACAATATTACTGTTAGCTGGCTTTCAAATAGCCTCCAATGCAGCTGCCATATTTCCTTTGCCGCAGGTTCCTAGGAGGGAACCCGGGGTGAAAGAAAAAAGGCGGCTGCACTGAAGACTGGCTTTCGAACATCTGCAATTATTTAACCTCGATACAATGTAGCTGCAAGATTACCCTGAATTATGGCCAGTCATCCAAAGTATGTTCTATATGCTCTTTTCTGTTTTATTCCTAATTATTTTGCTATTTGAGGCTGTCAATACATGTTTGATGCAATTTTATAAAATACAATTTTTGCAAAACCAAGATGGCAGATATAATGTGAATGTTGCCATAGCAAACTATAGTCCTTTAATTTTGTTGTAGAAAATAGCTTACAGTACTAACCCAGTTTTGTACATGCCAAAGCTCAATCTTTTATTTGAAACCATTTGGAAAACCATGAAGGTGGGGATTAATTGACCCCCTGGCTGATTTGTTCTTAAAAATAGCATGGTCATTTAATGGGTGAGAGTCAGAGTCCTTTTCTCCACACAAATGAAAATTTTCCAACCTTTTAAGGTTCAGAAGCATAACTCCTGTTTGCATGTATTGTATGGATACATGGTTCGGTCTTTCCTTCAGTTCTACCTTGACTGATTTCATATGTACAATCATGAGTACTAATTATATTAGGTAACCAATTAAAAAACAATGATTAGAATTTGCTTACCTCGCTCCTGCTTATCAATCCATCTCTCATCATAATACA
Organism: Parazoanthus swiftii; assembly: GCA_025403585.1. NCBI lineage: Eukaryota > Metazoa > Cnidaria > Anthozoa > Zoantharia > Parazoanthidae > Parazoanthus > Parazoanthus swiftii. The sequence continues at coordinate 13,562 of JAOBYE010716913.1, forward strand.
TATTCTTAGCAGCAAAAGGTAGAGGATGTCTTGGGATGCTGGTTCTGGGAGCTTTAACGAGCTTCAGCCTCGTCTGGGCCACACCCTTTGCTGGAACTTTCACTCGCACTCGCACCTTTGGTTTCAGTGCAGTTGGTTTGGAACTGTTCATCATTTTGGGTTGTGGCTTTTCTGTAGAAAGTTTTTTAAATCTTACAACTTAAAATTGTTACAATAAATAGTTACAAGATTAAACAATTATTAAAAATTGCATGTCAACAAGAATTCCTTTTTAGCAAAAAATATTAATTAAAAATACTGAGTGGCAGATCAGTACTCACTAGGGATCTTTTCAGTTTGTTTGCTCTTCTTTGCAGCATTTGCTTTCACATCCTCAGCTTTTCGTTTTGGACTTATTTGTTGGTTTTGTATCCTGGCATCTTGTTGTTCTTCTCCTGTTTTCTGTTCAGCTATGACTGTACTTGTACATCTGGCTTCCACTGGTCTAGAGGCTTCTTTTCTCTGGTTCACTTGAACAACAAATGTTTCCCGTCTAAAATCTTGCTCATTTGTACAAGCATTTTCCCGAGGAGTAACTGGTGCATTTTCAAACTTCACATCTTCTTTTTTAGGTGCTGGGAAAAGCTTGGTCGGCACTTTAGGCTGTTTGACAGATCTCTTTTGGTTTAACTTCTGACTCAGACATAGTACAGATGTTTGCCTTCGCTGCAGTGAAATTTAACAAAATGATGTTCATTAAGTATCTTTTAACCCTAAAAACATCCACCCTGTTCATTTATAACTATTTTCCCCTTGCACTATCAGTAAAAGATAAGTTGATTATTTTTGGGAATAGAAGAATTGATCATCCATACTTACTACAAAATTAAAGTCCCTTTATTAAATTTTAATTTAGTACAAAAATTAAGTAACTTGATTTAGCTACTGGAAACAGTACTCATAATAGATAGGTGAAACCAGGGTCTAAATTTAGGATTGTTTCTGGCGAACAAGTTTTCATTATATGATTTGGGAAACTACCCTGGGTACCAGAGGCAAACAAGCTAGAAAAAATAAAAAATAAATATATTGCAGCAGAATACTTTTATTTACTTTAGGAGGGAGTTACCTCTGGTACCCAGGATATTGGGAAACACAGATGTTTTTATATCAGTTCTATTTAAAATTTGTAGGTCATTTTGTTTGTAGTCCTTAAGTTTACACCCTTGAACCACAGGTAGACCACAGTCTGCAGATGAGGCCAGGAGATTGCAAGGGTGTTTACAATTATGGACAAGGTGCTGCCTCATCCCCTGGGGGTGTTTAAGCAGCCATCTTGTTAATGAGCCTAGAAACCACTAGCATGCCCCCAGAAATCATGCACACCAGACTACCCTTCTGTTTGTTATCAGCTGACTAGATGCTAGTAGAAAAATTGGCATGGTGACCAACTTTAAGATGGGAGGCTATTTGCAACCTCCCCAATATCTTTTAATAAAAATGAACCTCCCCCCCCTTCAACGTCGTTACAAATCCTCCATATTTAACAATTACAGAAAGTCAAAGTGTACTCCAATTTTAAAAAAAATTGGAAATTGCACTTCGCTGCAAATCCAACCCCCCCCCAAAAAAATAAAAAATAAAAAAACCCACTTTTTTATACAAACTAAAACATGTCTTATAATTTTTTAAAAAGTTATCAGGTAAACTGTCTCGCCTCAGATCAGGCAAAGCACTAAAGTCACAACTGTCCTAATGCTCCGACTCCTTTCTACTAGTTTATTAAACTGTTAGTAAGTTCAGTTTCTGATTGCTACTTTGAGGTATGTGTATTCTATTCACTACAGACACAGTGCCAACCTTTTCTTTCCGTTTGACCGGAGAAATTGCGGTTCCAAACACAATGGCCTGAACTCGAAGGACTGTATCCCATCTAAATGCAACAACTTCTCGACAACTGCCAGCTTCTTTCGGCTCCCATTTTACCGAAATAATCATCTCTTCATTTGGCCCAAGTTTTATGCATTGTTTGTGGGCATCGTACTTCTCCAGTTCATCTGCCTCCAGACTAAATCCTTTCTCTGATGACAACTTTTCCACCGTCAAAATTTGCGAGATTTGATGCGGATTTTGAATGAGTAGGCGTTCTGTGGCACTTGATCCAACTTTAACATTGCCAAATGAAATTCGAGGAGTCTTTGCAAAATGCACCAACTTTAATGTAGCGATCTCAGGTTCTGGAGAATTTGCCAAGATAAGCGGAGACTTGCAAGGACTATACCACTGTGCACGTTTCGAACGATTCGTCGCAACCCTTCCGAGGGCATCAAGAGCAAAATTCTCCTTGTTCGGAGACAAAATGTCGGTATTATTCATCCTGAGCATAGACTTAGTTTTTCATCGCTTTTCACTGGCTTGCTCCCAATGCAAAAAGATAACAAAAAGTAGAGCTACCAAAAGAATCAAAGTCAGAGAAAACCGAACACGACCTGAAATTAAATGTTGCTCGTTTCAAACGGCTGATTTAAAAAATTCCGGCGTGCGCCGTTCAGCCAATCAGATGGCATATCAGGTTTTAGAAAACCAATCAAAATGCACGTAACGTTAAATAATGAAATCTCACTCGGGCCCAGTTTCTCTCTTACTTTTGGAACACATGCGGGCCAAGATAAAAAGCGTAAATATTTAAATTGAAAACGATACAAACTATATTTATTCCATGCAAAATCTAATAAAATCTACTCAGTAACCCATAACGCTCTACCAGATCAGATAAGGGTACTTTCTGTGCAATCCCTTTCCAGATGCTTTTAAAATCCCAAACTAGATTTTGCGTTCTTTAATTATTCAAACTTTTCATGAATCTCAATCCAAAGTATCCACTCCGGGAGTGGATTTTTCGGAAGCAATCTGAAACCGGTTACAGATTTGTAAAAGGTTCTGCTTTCCGGTTGATAAGCAGCGAACCGAGATTTTGCGCAAAATTGTCGGTTTTTTGGCGCCCACATGAAAATAAATCAAGTTACTGAAGAATATTGCTTTGGTAGACAAACTCGGTTCTTCCAGATAAAGAATGCACATTTTTTGTCCAAACGTACGAGGCTAGTAAACCCATTTGAACTTACACCGTCCCCGTGTTGCCAAAATTATACTGCTTAATTTGTGTACACTAAACAACTCATTACAGGCCAAAAACACTTTTAAGAATAATCGAGGCTGAAATCCTGAAACATCAGACTTAGCTCAAAAGTTAAAAGTTCTTAGACCTATAAAAAGAGAGAGACAGTGTACTATCGTGTTACTTGAATTTACTTGTCTTTTCTTATGTGAACGACTGCTGTCGAGTGTCGAGGGAATACACAGTAAGTGAACCAACGTTCGTGTGCAATAAAAGTTATATGGTAAATACACCACTTAACGCATGCAAGTTTTCAATTCTAGATCCATATTTCCCTTGCGGGGCTACAAGTCATTACTCGGTCAAATGTGAGCTAATTAGTTCATGTGACGTAAAAGCCGCTATGTACAACGGAGTTTCAATAGTTTTTTTAGGGACACCAACATGACCGCCATGCCCTTTGTCGTTTGAATCCCTGGGAATCGAGTGAAAACCAGCGAAATGTGGATTTAAGGGAGGAGCGCCGACAGGGCCCTCGACTTGCAACAACTCGACTCACAAGTCACACGAGAAAAATCATTCGAGGAAAAATTGATAAAAGCGAGCGTGAAACGCTTGCAACGAGTGGCGCGGGATTGGCACCGAAAAATGATCTTTGGCCAGACCACAGACACCTTCTTGAACCCCCTTTTCCAGAATTGTGGGTTCTAGCCCTCCCTATCCGAAACTTTTGAACGGGTTTGTGTTTCAAGCCGTCTAGGACACTCGAAAATTGTATCGTCGATTCCGTTCCAAGCCAAAACACGAAAGGTTTGGCCGACATTAGCCAGATAATCGTGAACAGTCTTACCCAGTCATAGCAGCCCAACGCTACCCAAGACGACAAGTTATCGGATTTGCAAAAGCTATTTGAACAGAAAATTCTCAAACACGTTTCAACGAGAGAAGTATTTCAAGCCAATATTTATTTACACTTTACAAGTAATTCTACTTGGAAAATTATGATTCAATAAAACAAAATAAAACTGGAATTCGTATAAATTTGACTGCAACGATTGCACAATGTAACAACTATACAATTAATATGAATAATCTCTTTACAACTTTACAAAAGTATGCATGTATTCTAAAGGAATTTACAAAAATTCGTAATGGACAACTTTGGGTGTAAACTATTTTACAACAAATTTGTATGCGTACGGTACATTAGTACGTTTGAAAAGACAATGTGTTTATGGCGGAATTTCTCCGCAAATGTTCACTTCAACTCTCCGCCACGTGGCCGCAAAACTCGGCGATTTCCCCACCTTAGACTTGTTCGTAAGCTTTCTTCCAGTTCAATTACAGCACTTTTCTACTTTCCTGGCGCCATTGCAGTGTATTTGGTGACTGCTTTCGTTCCTTCGCTAACGGCATGCTTCGCCAGCTCTCCCGGTAGAATTAGGCGAACTGCAGTTTGAATTTCACGTGATGACATTGTCGAACGCTTGTTGTACTTGCCAAGCTTGGACGCTTCGATAGCAATTCTTTCGAAGAGGTCGTTGACGAACGAATCCATAATGCTCATGGCCTTGCTGGAGATACCGGTATCGGGGTGGACCTGCTTCAGCACTTTGTACACATACCTCACGTAGGTTTGACGTCGCTTCTTTGATTTACTCCCTTTGCTCATCGGCCTTCCCCTCTTCTTCACCACTAGCGCACTTTTTGTCACTTTCGCCGTTGCTGCTACACTGTTGTCAGGACTCTCGTCTTCAACACTTTCTGCGACTGGAGTAGGGTTCTTCTTTTTAGCTCCTTTGGCCATACTTTCTTCAGTTTTGTACTGTCTTTTCAGGGCTTTAGTAAACCTTCGAAATGAACTTCTTCTTCGATGCCCAAAACGAGTGAGAACTGTGGCGCGTTTGCAGGCAAGTTATAAAGGCTACCTGGCCCATTCCATCGTGAATGACCCCATTTATGGTCATGTATTCTTACAGTTAAGCGTTCCTTACATATTTATCATTAATTTTATTCATTCTCACTGCGAAATTCCGTCATAGTTTCTTCAGTTTTCAAACCAACCTTAATCCAAACAATTACGGTTGTGAGTTCGTTAACACCAAAGTTGTCATAAATGGGCTTGATAAATGTATAATGTTGTTCGGCAAACAAAAAGAAAAAAATGGGGGAAATGTTTTGTTACTGTGTACCAAGAGGAATGTGATTTGCCTGCCTTGAAACAAACTCTTGTAAATAAAAGGGTTTATCCCGGACTGGAAATGATATCTTGCTGAAAACCGCCGCAGTCAACTTTGAGCTGACAAATTGCCTGTAAGATGCAGTTGACCATTTCGTTACACCGCAGCCTCCAAACTTGTACACGTAGGCTGGCATTAAACAAACCCTAAACCCTTATTCTAATCGATCATGCAGTGTTACTATTATGATAAACAACTCACAACCTAAACAATACAAAACCCAAGGGTGGGCGGGGCAAACTCGGTTTTTACCATACTGCACGTTTGGCAGATTGAGCACCAGCCAGTTTCGGAACTTTCAACCCAATAGCACTCCGTCTCCAACCTCGTCCCAAGGGCCTTCTGGGTATTTTTCAAAATGGCGGTTGCTCACTTCATTGCGGTTCCACTGTCAAGCTTTATACACGATACCTGTAGTCTAGTTCCGCTACGAGTCGCATTACGAATTAGTTCATCCCCGTAGTTGTACCGGATCAGAATGCCCCTTCTTAAAGCGAACCTGGCCACACGTTCACAAGTATCCTGTAAAGACGATGCGAGCTCAGGCAAGTGGATTGGTTGGGTTGATCCGGGGGTTGATCACTTGTATTTATGATCCGCCGATGATTCATCAGTTACCGCACTTTCATTTTGGAATGGCACAATTTCATATCAGCGGCAGATCCAAAAATTTTGGAAAAGGGGTCCAGAAAGAGGGTATCTGTGCCCCAAAAGACAGTGTTTTCCTTTTGAAAATGTTTCGAAAATAAAAATTGCGGAAGAAAGGCGTGGTCCGGGCGATGTCGGCCCTGCGACCCCCTGACTGATCCGCCTTTGCATACCGGAATGAAACTCATTCTGGTGTATCATGTGAACACTACCAGCTGAGAGCACGTTCCGCTTTGGGCCTCCATAGATGAGAGATTTAGGTATTGATAAGAAAAGTAATCGATAACCATTAGTGCTCGAAATATCAGATAAATAGTTATCGACAACTTATATTTGCTTAGTTATCGATGGCCTCATAGACGGAAAGAACTAGTTGTCGACAACAGAAAGGTCCGCCATGGACTGAGGATTTCGTTATCGATAACTGTTAGTTGTCTATGACTGTTTTACAGACGAGAAATTTAAGTCATCGATAACAAAACAGCCGCGTTAGTTGTCGATAATAAAAGTATTTCTTTTTGAAAAAGAAAAACTGTTTGTTGTCGATAACTTGATTTTTCAGTTTGTTATCGATGGCAATCTGTGGAGGCCAAAAATTCCTCATCTGTGGAGGCCCAAAAGCGAGTCAGTTTGCTAACACGTGAACGTTTCACTGTCAGCCCAAACGAGGGGCAAACGGACCCAAGATAGCAGACCAAGGAAGTTGGTCCCCTCTCATATAGCCAACAAGCAAGTGCTAAAAGGGAGGGGAAGGCCTTGCTACCTCTCATAGTACTAGGTGATTTTAGTAAAAGCTTTAGGGGGGAGCCGTCCCCTTCTAACTTGCTGTAATTGGAGGGGAAATTTCATACGGGAAAAAATGTTAGAACGCATTACTAGATTTTAAAAGGGAGAACAAGCTCGCAAACCTCAGATCGCACAAATTCACCATAATTTACTCGATTACTGTAACACTATGTGGGCATGTTGTACCAGCAAAAAATGGAGGGCTCTTGGACAAGCTATATCAATGACGTGCTTTTAAATTAATTCTGAACTGGGGAACCAGGGAAGACGTGACAGCGAAGTTCATTAAACTTGCGAAGAAGTGTTGAAGAGACACAGTGCCTCAGTTTTTGTAAATGATTTGATGTATGAAGGGGAAAGCAGTTCCCGTGTATCTCGACATGAGTTTACAGCACACGTAAGAACTGAATTTGCTAAACGTGTTTTTTATTATCAAGGCTGTATTGTTTTTAACAAACGCGCATGTTTCTAAAATATGTATGTAGTTAGTTTTCCTTCAGGACATTTTATATCCTTAGCTTATTTTGTATTTTAATATTACATCCTCGAGGATGTAATAGATTTTAGATTTAGATTTTAAAATATTTCATACAACTGCTTCACGTATTTTAGCTTTTACTAGATTATCAGGGCTCCTCTCGACACCAGTACTAAAAGGCTGACTGGGCCACCTGTGTAAATAAAGGTGCGTCGGTCTTTCTTTTGCTTATCTTCGTGGACTGTGAAAGATCACCCGCTAAGTGTTTGGTCAAAAACCTTACAAGTTGCTTACTGAAGCTGTAAAAGTGTTTTTAGGCTCCATTTTGGAAAATCGTTTTGTCTCTTGCTACAACTCACACAAACGCAGTTGTAGACAGAGGGGTAAGGGAGAAATCACTAAGCCATCAGCAAGCGCCGAAGATAAGACCCAGAATCCTTTGTTTTTTCATCCGCCATCTCCTGAGAACGAGGCCGTATGCTGCGACCAATGGAAGATGCCAGCGGTCACAGTAAGACGTATCCATGGATTTGCTGTTGCATGTGTTCCAGGCCGAACTTCAGCAGACTCATTTCTTGCTCGCTATGATCTGCTGTCTGTTCTTCCGGATGAGGTTGCTAACATTCTTTTTACACTACACCTGCAAATCGCCGACACAGTAAAATCAGTTTATGTTGACACTGTCTAAAGTGATACCACGTCTAATTTATCTATAACCAGAACAATTTTAAACACTCATATAGCTCAAACCATAATGAATCGATTCAGTTGCGTTTCTTACAATGGTAAAGTTGATGATAAAACTCCGAGACTAGTTTCAATAGAAATATTTAGGATTTCCTTAAGTTTACAGAAAATAGTCAAACGCTATTTACTGAAAACATGACTAACAATTTGCAAACGTCTTGCAGTTTTCTTGTAACTGTTTTAGCGTTTTAATTATCTTAACATTACTTGTGAGAATTTTCAGAACTGAACCTATAAATACAGGGTTGTATTAAACCAGCTCAAGTATCAAAATAGATGTCCTTTTGGTATAAAGTAAATAAATAAATAAATAAATACACACAGAGAAGGAAACAACTAAACAAAAAAGTAAATAAATCAATAACTAAATAAATACATAGAACGTGTAGTAAACTGGTTCGATGCAAAGCTTTGTTAAATAGAATGTTTCAACTGAGCTGAATACTCCGATACCAGCCAAGACCCTAACTATACTCAAACTTTCCAACCTCATGAGCTTTTTCTTGTTTAACCCAAAATCAAAATAACAAGTTTACCGTCACTCTGACTACAATATCGTCTGATTAATTCGCTAAGGCCGAAGCCTAATAACACCACGGCCATGTAGACCGCGAGCAGTCTACCTTAACTCTCATTCGTTTACGAACTTGGCGAAAATATCTTCAAACCGGCCGCCTTGGCACTCGGCTTTTCGTCTTTCCATAGAACTGACGGACAAAGAGGAACACTCATAGTCTACAAGGCAGGAAAACCACACAGAATAAACACCTGTTGTTCTGCTGTCAGCTCTTCTAAGAAGCGGCTTCCGTTCATCTTCAGTGTCGTTGATTGACATGTGGGCCGCTTGGCTCGGTCTGATTGGGGGAGAACAGCAGTGAAAAGTATTGGTACTTTACAAAATGTTACATGACACAAAAACCGCGCTTTTAACGCTTCAAGTAATCTTCGATTACTTATGTCCTGTAGCTGAGCTTTGCCTTAAGACATCGGAAGTGCCCTAGAAATTGCCAGCAACTCGATTTATACTCTACACAAATCAGTTTTCGGCTTCAACAATCGTATATTTTGCTACTGACCCACAAAAAACTGTTTTAATGTGTGAAGAAACAAACTACGTGTTTTTTGGGGCTCTTCTGATGTCTCAAATATCTTGAAAATCCATATATTATAGCAAATTCAAAGTCCTGCGAGATAATAAACCTTCAAAGTTGTTAACTGAAGTGTTTTTAAATCATTCTATTACATTTTCTTATGGTTGAAAAGCATATTTTTGGCCGCCATCTTGGTGTACCACTTTGGCTTGCTGCACGAAAACTACAGTACAAATTGTAAGTGTTATTTGGCCGATATCTCGGTTACAAACTCCCCTGATGTTCACACGTTTTCGTCACTTACATATCTTCACCTACTCTGCGAGAACATTCAAAATATTATGCTAGTATCAGTTTTTTCTCAGACACTTTTTCATGCCGGTGTAAACGATCTATAGGATGATATAGTGTTCTTGGCTGAAAGATGGTCCAGGAAACGTCGCTACTGCCCTCCAAGCTTCACTGACCGGAACATTTGTTCCCTCGGCAAGCGCGGGATATCATCCGATCGACCAGACGCCAAACGGAGCCACTTGTTTACTGAGTAATCGTCTATTAACACACTCCTTCGAGACTAACCTTCTCATGGGTCTACTACAGATGTTGAACATCAATAGGATGAAACCCTGATATGACACATTAGAGAAAAGGTCATTAAAAATGGGAAAAGAGTTCTACCTGGTATCACAAAATTAAATTATTAATTTTAATATATAAACAATATTGATGAAACTTTAATAATAATAATAATAATAATAATAATAATAATAATAATAATAACAACAACAACAACAACAACAATAATACAAACAATAACGGATTACGCTTCCGTCACAGTTATGAAAAAATGTGTGCTTCAAAGCTTCAAAGTCTTACCTCTGCTCCAAGAAAAAAAGCCATAATCTGCAAAGAAACAAAAATGTCGATCTGTAAAATAACTTTGCAAGATCCTTACTCATTCTTCTACTGAGTAACAAAAAAGTAACATGCTTTGACTAAATCCTGTGTTGCTGTAGGCCTAAGTACTTATGTGATTGATTTTAGTCTACCCAAGTTTAAACCAATAAGTTTTAATGAAATTGGTCCCACATTTATGTAAGATGGAAGTTTGTTTCGGGGTGTAGTGGGTTGAGGGGTAGGTTGGGGGCCCAGGGGTAAGTATTAATATTGTTATTATTATTATTGTTATTATTATTATTATTATTACTATTATTATTATTATTATTATTATTATTACACTCCTTCACCATGGACTCTTACCCACCTGGACACTTAGCACCTTGTAACGGAGTTTATAATATTTAGAGACAGGTTAAAGAGAAGCTAGCAATGCTGTTCTATAGACCCTATGCATAAATGGCGGCTATTTTAATATTCTTTTGTCTGTGTTTGAATTAGCCTGACTAGCCTCGTTCAGGTCAACATACTCTTTTGAATTTTTGACTTAAGAACGAGGTTAGTCTAATTTAATGCAAAAAAAAAATGAAAATAGCCGCCATTATTTCATAGGGTCTATCCTTAGCCAATCTTAAAGAAAACAAAAGATCGTAAAACAATATACATTAAAGAACACTAACCACGGAAAACAGAAACAAGAACAAGTAATCTGATGAAAGCTAGAGACGTCGTTCAGTTTTCAATATTCTGACCTACCGTTGTCGACCATTGGAAGCCAAGGTGCTCATCCAAGGCCCCGCTCAAAGTAGGGCCAAGCAGACCGCTGGTGAACAAATACAGTTGCAGGGATTGTTAATATTATGTAACCTAAATTCCTTGTCACACGCTGTAATATTTCGTGTACATTCTTTTCGCAACGTGTTGCGAAATAAGTTACACAGACCACTGCAGCGTGTAACTTATCTTGAGAGAACAGAATAGTGAGTTTGAGCAGCGATAGTACGGCTTCTTCTACAAAGAAGGCGCCTGTTTTACAAAGACCGTTCACTTTACGTGAACATGTGCCAAACTGTCCAACTGGCCACCGTCGAGTTCACAATTTCAAGGTGAAAACCAGTGATTCATCTCAAAAACTTAAACCTTGACGAACAAGCTTCTAAGCTCGTATAGCGGAAAGACAAAGAGAACAGACATTAAGTCCTTACCCGATATTGAACATACAGCCGAAAATGCCGGACATAATACCACTAATTGCTGCTTCATCCCCTGGTAGACCAGAAACCCTACAACGACATACATGTATTTTAAATATACAGCATTTCAAATTACAACTGGTTCTATCTCCTGCCACCCGTAACGAAGTTCTAACTAAAGATACACGTGGACTGCTATGTGGAGCTCTAGATAATACAAGATAATCTGAAGGAAAACAAAGACACTGGTAAAATATCATCTACACTTATTAAGAGAAACAGGAACTGCTACGTGGAAGTCTAGATAATGTTAACTATGTAGAGATAAACTGTGTTGGATTTTTGAAAGTGGTAAAAGTGCAGCTGCAAAAGTCAAGGTATAAGAGCATCACTCAAGAGTCCAACTCAGTCAAAAAAACAAGTACATAATCCATTTTCAAAACCTAACTTGGTCTGACTTGCTTCAGTTCGACAATTCCTGGAGTCTTCTATCGAAGTGGTGTTTGTTTTATAATACTCTTTATAGTTTTCTTTGTACATGCGACACGGAGTCCAGGGCTTAAAATAACGGCCGGTCAACGGACAGTGTCCGGACAGAATGACTAAATGACCGGACAAAACCTTCCAT
>JAOBYE010716914.1:0-10780 GCA_025403585.1 Parazoanthus swiftii
TTTTCACCACGGGGAGCTCTTTTCAAGCGACAGAGACGATCCTTGCGACAGAAACGATTATATGGAAACCAGGCTTATGTAGTTCTTCGTTTTGGACGGGATCCTGTTTTGCAATGCACGTTTAACTGTTCCGACTTTAGAAAAGAAATGTATTTAGTATCAAGAGTATCTTCAGTAGCAAGTTCCAGAGGGACAGTTTGAATTGCTAGAGTGAATGCAGGTGTCTGATTTGCCTACTTTCACAGTTTCCACAGTTACGCTGCTTACGTCAAAACATGAGTTTGACAACCCAACAGACACTTGTTTGAAACTAAATGTTAAAACAACTTAAATATGGTCAGAAAATGTTCTAAAATACAATCCATTAACAAACCTCTTTGTATGTGCTGCCAGAACAAATAACGGATCCAGGAATATCAACACAACCTCCGGTGACAGCTGTTTAACAAAATACATGTAAGTTTGGAAGACTGTATAATACACACCACGTGCACAGTTAAGACAGATCTATTGACTCTTGTTCACTCTTTTGAACATTATTTATAAGCCCACAAAGAAATTTCACATACAAATATTGAAAAGCAGTATTACACGTACGTCCCCACTCTAATATAACCCTCCTCCATCTCGAATCCATTACCTTGGTCTAATGTCATGCAAGCCCCCCTCCATTTCCTTCGGGACTTCATATTAATGTGCTTACTGTACCTCGTTGCCTGCCACAGCTTCCAGTTCTGGTAAGTAGACTGTGCACAAATGAAGCCTCATACCGTCTGGAACCTAAAGGAAAAATACGTCATGATGACGGCTCACATTTGCATCCACATGCAACAACATTGCTGGTGACTGCTGATAATCTTGTACATATTAAATTAATCAATGTACAGTTAAGTACTGCATTGCACACACTGAACAGTAATCAGTGTACAGTAAAGAATGGCACTACAAAACCACTTGCAGTTACATGATTGTACGTGTAGCTCACTAATCAAAATGAAATAATCCATTCAAGTTGAGCAACGTCCACCAAACTTTGACAAAATCAATTTGGCAGTGCTTATTGAATCTACTTACATTCTGACTGGATGGACTGAGTGGCCCTGTATCATAAACCTCCATCAACAGCTTCACCAAACTGACAAAGAAACCAAAAACAAATTGATTAACTCATAATTATCGTAAAGTAAATGATTGTAAATGTAGTTGAGGTTTGCACATTTCAAAGTTTGAAAATACATGTACCAGGGACATTCCAGGTGGTTTTAAAGGCATTTTACAAGAGATGGCCAGGGTATGCATGGGTTAGGTAGTTCATGTATTACTGTTAGTAATACCACTGTACATGTAATTGTAACAGAGGGTATGAGGGGCATTTTCCATGTTAAACTTCTAGCTGAAGTCTGGCAGTTTAACTTTTGGTTTGTAACCTGTTATAAACTTGTCACACTTCACTTCTTAAAATGTTCCTTAAAACCTGTGTCACACTAGCAGACAAAAACTTCTCCAGCCAGCTGAAACCAGGTCAAAGTTTGTTAGAGTTTTGTCCGTGACACACTAACACAACCAAACGCGAAAGAAAACAATGCAAAGCTGCCCCATGTGTGTGTCAATTAAGTACATGAATTTGCTAGTTAAACTAACAGTAAATACTATTTTGGGAAAAAATTTTGGGGCAACATTCTGATTCAAAATGCTTTTTGTAATCAGTGTATGTTTCTCAATAATACCTGCCAGTGGAATGAGATACATGTATATAAAAAATAATTGCTTTCAATGGCTTCTGTTTGTTCCTGGCAGGATGATGGCACCTTTGAGGTTTTGAATTGCCATGCAGCCAAAATAATCAAACAGCTGAAAAAAGTAGGTCTTGTGATTGAGAACAAGAAACTTTACAAAGTATTAAGTCTTTATCCTATCAGCTAACATGCTATCTGGTCTGTCCAGAAGACAAATGTAAACTGACAATCAGTTTATTAAGCACTTTTGACACCAATAACTGTAATCATACATGTAAAAAATCACTGATGGAAATGGTATTTTAGGGCCCATTTTATACACAGTTTTTTTCACACCCATTTATGAAAATCCCAATTTGAGATCTACCTAATTTATGTATATTCTCCAGGTTGGACATTCTGCAAACCAGACATCAATATAATTATAGATATCTAATCTGATCATTTTAATAATTAATCATTTCAGGTGTACATTGCATCAGCAGAACTTATTATAATTTTGTTGCAGGTAATTTCAAAGGACTTTTCAAGTGACCTTGAAAGGTACAAGTATTTGTAACTACACTGTAAGTTTGAGAGGTTTCAAGGAGCCCAAAGAATGTGTTAAAATAAATATGTAATCAGCTTTTAGTGTATCTAAAGGCAAGTTTCCCAATTTTCATCACCTGCATGTAACAGAAGATAGACATTGAAGGACATTGAAGTGATTTTAGTAAAAGTTACCTTTCATCCCATGCGTTGTTTCGTACCAGCTGAAAGGAGTTGCTTATGAACTTCCGAATCAACTGAAAAAGGTATAAACTTTTCAACCACAAGATATTTAATCCATTAAAAAATCAACATGATTGCACACTAGTAATGCCATATATGCTATATACTACTGGCATTTTATAACTTACACTGTCTGATTTTTGATTCCAATTTGATTTGAGCCATATTTATATATGTTTGTATGCCCCTTTTCTAAAAACAGTATTTTTGATCTTTAACACTCTACATGTATGTATACTGCAAAACAATAAATTAATAATCCTATCAAGACTGGGGGAAAGTCCCCCTGCCCCCCACCCCAACACTACACTGGTTTTTTATCAATCTCCTCTTATGTACTACAGTAGATGAATTTGGTTCATCATTTGCGCCTCACCTGGCCTCCTAGCACCAAAAATAGCCCTGCCTGGATAAGGTTAAACAGTACAGTAAGCATCCCGACCCATTTCATGTTGGAGTGTTCCCCTGGGTCAGTAGATCTGTTTTGTACAAGGTGGAGGGGGCATTCATTTGATTTCTAAATACTTCAGAAGGTAAAGAGGTGCAGGTGTCAACACATGTACAGTACATCTCCAGTCATCTCTCAACACTTTTGAACACATCACTCACTTTCAGACACATCTTAACACTTCTTGACACCCCTATATATCACTGGACACATATTTCCATACAAATTTCCACAATTTTTGACACCTGCAGCTACATGTAAATGTAGACACTTACCAGTAAACCTTTTAACTTGCAACTCATACATTTAAATTTTACTCAGTCACCTGTTTTCTAATAAATCCACCCTACATGTAATAGATGTTTGCTTCTTTGGCACTTGCAATATTTCATTATAAAAATTATTCAAACTGACACATTTAAACTAATATACAGTTTCAAGCACTTACCAGATAAAACTTGTCCATTCTTAGTCTGTCAATTCCATGCCATTCTCTATTCATAGTTTTGAAGAATGTCTTGATGAAAAGAATAGCTATAACAAACAGAACCACTGTACATCAATAACATGTACTAAGTTGCTTTAAGCAAAAATTACATTGTAAGTTACAAGTTCTGTCAGTTATATAGTAATGGGTTTCTACAATACAGTATTTTTATTATTAAATATTATTTTGCCAATGAAGTAGAGTTTACATACATACATACATACATACATGTAAAAGTGATAAAATACAAATGGAAGGCAACAAAGGTACCCAAAAGAAGCCAAAAAGCTTAAATTAGATATGGGAACCTTAGGTATGTGCCATATTAAAATAAAGTTATGTTGAGCAGGATCAAATAACATACTTTATTATATGGCTGACTGAATTGGTCAATTTCAGGTCTGCAAGTAGCTGTACGAACCTCTAGTTCTGGTACAGTTGTCATTTGCAGCCTCCCTTGCTTTACATAATCAACAAAGCCATATAATAAACATCTTATTAGACTCATTTATTCGGCCCATAGGGCAAGTTATGGACCAAGTTTTTTCCTTCCTTGTTTTCATTGCTTGTGCACTTCGCACTTGGGCCATAAAAGCAAGGAAAAAACTTGGTCCACAACTTGCCCTTCGGAACTTGCACTCAGCTAATAAGAGGTGTATATTTATAAATAAAGTAAATACATGTATAGAACTTAATAAACCATTTCAAATTTTACAAATACAAACAAACTAAAGTAATGGAAAAAAACACAGATGTAGAAGCAAACAAAAAAATATGAAAAAGGAGGGTAAAGTTAAGCCAAAAGACTAATGCTTAAACTATTTTCACTATTTTAACTACATTTTACTTTGTATTACAAAAACAAGTCACAGGTTAAGAACATTGATAAGTATCAGTTTCAAACAGCGCAAGTATTTTATCTCTTGATACTTATAAATATTCTAAGAGAGGTACAGTACACATGACTCAGTTACCTGTTTGAGTAAACACAGTAATGTGATGTGATGTTTCTCACGAATGGTACTTTATGCCAATTTTAGACTGAAATGTGAAAGATTGATATATACATACATACATGTGTATACTAGACCTGTCCATGATGCTTTCCAACATTTAGACTCAAATCACTATCATGAAAGTTACCTGAATCTAAATTCTTCAAACTGTGAATTAGCTTTGATATATTTTCAGCAAGCTCTTCCTGCAAGAAATTTATATTAGTAAGAAATAATAAGTTTGGTAAATGTTTGTATTTCACCAAAAAATAGTTATTCATGAGTGATAAAGGTAACTCATTGCTTGTATCATAGTTTTTCATAAATTTATTTTTCAGAAAAAAGACTGTATTTTTGTAACAATAATCATGCATATTTAGACTATTTAAATAGAGTCAGGGATTGTGCTAGAAAGTTTTGCTGCGAGGCCTGGTACTCCTTGATCCTGCTTGGGGCCCTAAAGGTTTGTTAAGGGGTCTCATAATAAAGATGGAGCTTTAAGGCGACTTAATGTTTGCATACAAGGGATGCATTACAAATAAAAATATGCATTTTTTGAGGAACACTTTGAATTGTGTAAAAAAGGAAGGTTTTTGCCTTAACACAATCCCTTTAGAGTACAGTACATATTAAGTTTGGGAGGCAGTTTACACCACCTGTTCTGTTTATTGTTTGTTTGTCTTGTAAACAGTACTCTTGAGCTTTAGTGTGTAACTGTACAATATGTAGTTCACGACAGATGCAGTCTGAATCTGAGATATAGTTAGTGAGTGCACGGATGCCAAGTTTCAGTGATCTACATCTACATCTACATAATTACATGGCAAAGGTTGCCCATCTCGCCACGGTGTGCTGGTGCATGTGTGCTGTGAAAGGTGCAGTAACAAAAATATCAGCAAGAAAAAGAAAAACTAATTACATAATTATAACGAAATGTATTGAATGTCAATCATTAAAATGTGCCCATAAGGCCAGTTTAAATGGGGCCTCTGGTTTAATCTGGCGAATGTTTGGCGGTAGTTTATTATAATCTGTTATGGTTCTTGGGAAAAAGCTGTTTTTATAGGTGTTCCTTATAGCTGCTGTGTTGATAATTGTTGCCTGTGATCTCGTGTTATAGCGGTGTGTTGGTAAACTAAGATGGGGGGGGATTGCAATTCCCGGATTTCTGCCATGTAGGGATGTAGTAGTAGTTCCAGTCAGTGGAATTTCCTTCTCGTTTCTAAGGCTGGCCATTCTAGTTCATTCAGCAATTGTGTTACAATGCCATCCTCCCTCTTGTAAACCCCCTTTACGAATCTGGCTCCTCGCCTTTGGATCTTTTCTACTTCCTTGATGTCCTTCTTTAAATAGGGGTCCCACACAGCTGATGCAAACTCTACATGTGGTCTTACTAAAGCAGCGTACATCCTTTCTTTGGTCTGTTCTGGACATCTTGATAGGTTTCTTCTGAGCAATGTTTGCCTGTGATTTGTTTGATGTGGTGGTCCCATTTCAGATCTGATTGGAGTTCAACTCCCAGATAAGGATGATGCTCTACTATTTTTAGGATTTTTCCGTAGAGTTTATACTGGCTGTTGACATGGTGTCCTTTTTTCTGAACACTCAGTAGGTGACATTTCTTGGTGTTGAATGACATCTGCCATTTATCTGCCCAGTTTTGAAGCTCAGTGAGGTCATCTTAAAGTTTGAATTCATCTTCTTTGCTGTCAACTATTCTGTAGAGCAGACAATCATCAGCGAAGAGTTTGACTTTTGAGTTGGTTATATTAGTTCCAATGTCATTGATGTGAGCAGGAACATGAGCGGACCTACGACCAAGATCAAGAACTAATATAGGCTTATAGCCAACAACGCCCAGTAGGACGTCCTATAGATAAAATAAATAATGAGAAACTTTGATTTTCACAAACATGCAGTTTTTTGTATTGATTAAGAGAAAGTCGCATCTAACAGCTGATAAGCACTACACACCTGAACAAGAGGCTTGTCAGACATCCACATGCAGTAAAATAAACCCTTCCATATCTTCAAAAGATCGACTTCCTTAAATCCTAAACACAAATCATATTTAATATTACAAACCGATCGCAGATCATTATCAATCGAATCGACTTGGTAACGTCGATTATTACGAATGTTTATCACCGTACTGAACCAACAAAAATCATGTTCACTTCTTTCAAATGATGTAATAAATCAAGTTTACAGATTTCATTTTACCTGGACCATGTTGCGGTCGACTTGACAGCCAAGCTCGCAGTTTTCGTACTGCTTTATCGCGTATTTTCTTCTCATTATTGGCCAGTTTCTTAGCAAAGTGAACTTCAGCACTCCCGACCGCCATCTTTGTTTTACCACGTGCATGACTCGTGTGACCAGGCATATTCTTTCACGACAGACCGCTGGCCGGCTGTGTGCGCACTCGAATTGATCGCGAAGCCCACCCCCCACCCCCGACTCAAATGATATATTTTTTTTTAAAAAAATCACGTAAATAGAGTGTATTTTTCAAATTTGGAAGTTGAATAAACGGTTTACACAAAAGGCCAACAAAGCCTGCATGTAAGTTGCCGCAAAAAATCACAAATTCGGACGGGGTGAGCCGGCCAGAACCCCCGGCCCATATTGTTGGCCACAGTGATTCAACCAATGGCTCTTTGCGGATCGCGATGTGCCAATTGCTGCCTTTATTTCCAATAAAAAGGACATCAGCAAAATAGTATTGATTACACTCAACAACGCAAGTTTATTCCCAATATCTCTCTTATTGTTCTCTTTTACTGACGATGATTATCTTGCTGACGGGACTTATACACTGGAACTGGACCAGCCACTGCTCGAAACTAAGTAGCAGAGCAAACAAGTCACTTGGCTTGCTACGAGGAACTGTGAAACCGTGCAGCGAACGATTTAGAAAGCAAGCATTTATATTTGTCGATAGTCAGACGGGTTGCTGAATATGCATCACGTACACTGGAGCCCTCACATGAACAGAGATCTGTGTGATCAAGATTGATTAATAGGTTCAAACGAATACCACACGCTTTGTCAAGAACGACTACCGGCCTTACATCAGCGCATCCGGCCTCGTATCTTCGCTCGGTTTGGACAAGTAAACCTGTTCTACGAAATCCGAAACCGCCAAATCAACATCGGTTTCCCCTTTTCCGTCCAAGAAAATCAACGTGTCGGCTGAATCTAATTCCAACAAGTACCGGCAACTACCCAGTAATGTGCTTGCATATTCACATTCGTTCTTAATTTCTTTCTTAGAACTGTTAGTACCTGGCACCTAATTCTGTTGTTTCTGCCTCAAGCATAAAAGGATTTAAGTCCTACGCTGCAGTTTGCATCCAATAAACCAACTGAGACGACTATAAAAATGGTGGATGAACTCGACCATACTTCAGGTGAAGTAGAGTGGAAATCGGACGGAACGAACAAATCCACTCCAAAATCGTGATGTTGAACACCTTCAATTCGGTGAAAATGTCAAAAATTGTTATTTCAAATACTACATGGTTTAGCTATAGTCAATCAAAGTACTAAAATTGTCAAGACTGAGAAATGGGAGGAAGGATACCACATGTACTTTATGATTTGTATAAGGACGATTCTTGAGAAACTATTTCGCTTCTTAAAGAGGGGTTTTGGAACGGAAAATGCAGGGATTTGGGGGAGGGACCGAATACCTCCAACCCCCCGGCTCCCTCAGTATTTTGGAAATACCTTAATAGGAAAAATACTAAGAAAACATACTTTGGAGCACAGATACCTTTTACTGGTTTCCCTACTTCAAAATGTGTGGGTTTGGCCGTGCTAGGCCTTTCCGCACTAATTCTGGATCAAACCCTGAAATGCGCAGTAAAAACTGCAGCAAGAAGAAACAAAAAAAACAATGTCATGAATTGAACAGAGAAGTGCTCATTAAAAAAAAATTTTTTGTGAAGATGATCTTATCTTTGAAGATGTTTCCGCGATTGTCAAAGCAATAAATGAAGTATCCAAATGAACAAGCGCCGTTATAGAGGGAATCAACAATGATTGCCTGGGGGCCACCCAACACCCTTAGGGCGAAAGTTCACATCGGAAAAGTTTATTAAAACTACACAACAGGAATCCTTCACAGTAGCACCAACTTAAGTGTGAATTTTGTTTTTCCATTTTATAATTTAAAGACTGATTTTGTTGTTTTGATCAACGCAGTACGCAGAATTCCTTTTCTGTTCTTAGTAGCGCCGGCTAAATGCAATTTTGAGTTCGGTCACAAAAGGTGGCTTTTACCGGTTGATTCCTTAATAGCCACCGGAAAAGCACACAAAGCATAAAGCTTACGTTTAATCTTTCCTTCAGTACAAGTCTATTTCAATTATCCACCATCTCCCCTCCTATCCATTAATCATAGGATGGGTTTTGTTCTTCCAAAACTAAAAGACGTCAAGTATTTATCCGATGTTCTATTTCCTGATTCATGTCTTTTTCGTACGTGCAGCGCAAATGATAATTACTTTCTATCACGCTGTTACCCACGAAAACACATAACCAGTCACATCAGTATATACTCCCTTTTAGAAAAATCGATCGGTCCGGTTAATACTAAACTAAGTAAAAAATCAACCAAATCATCCTCTGACAGAAACGCTACTCGCTGAAACTGAGAGAAAACACAACCCGTCCGTGGCCAGAAAGACCCACAGAACGCAGTTTTAATAAGACAATTGTATTAATTATAAGAATCGATGCATATTTAAATATATTTTTTTTTATCATAATTTCATTAAATATTGCACAACTTTGTGCAGTTTAGTCCAGAGTTGTTTTTCTGTTGAACCTTTTGATAAATATTTCTATCAGAAGCCATTATTTAAAGTCACTTTAACGTCGGTCTTTTCATACATTGATCTTACGTCCGGTTGTAACTAATGACTTTCTGCTGTGCCTTGTACACAAAGGCTATATATAAATAATTAAGACGATGCCGGAGTCTTGCTGTGTTTTTTTTTCATAAATTCATTTTGTAATGTACAAGTGCTCAAACTTCAATTTGAATATATTTATATATGATCAAAAAAAGATCAACTTGGATCAAATCAATATCATATCGCAACTGAGCGGCATTCATTTTCTTTATCAAAACTGAGTTTAAATTTTCGGGATCCTCTCGCGAATACCGCGAGTGGTAAGTTTATATGATACGACAATCTAACTGTCGCTTATTTGGTAGCCGGGTCTTTCGTAGCAATATTCCAAACCGAACACTTTGTTTAATACTTTTAGTAGAAGCGAAAAGAAGTGCGACAAGACTGCATGTGAACAGCTGAGTATTTGATGCAAACACTGAAAACTTTTCTGAATTTCTAACATTTATAAACGAGACTGAGTTCTAAGAGCATTTGGTGCAACGAGCACAAGGCGTGGCTTCTGGAAAAGCTAGTAAGCAAGTAAGTATGTAAGTAAGTTTATAGCTAAGGCCCTGTTTGCATGCGTGGAGGCTGTTAATGCTTGTGTATGGGGCTAACATAGTGGGTGACTGAATTCGAACCTATACTAGCTACTGCCAATAGATAATAAGCTTTCTTTTTATATGATTCGACTTAGGTTCACTGGCAGTTGCATCTGGTGAAAGGATCTTTCTAGTAGGCCAAGATCAACCCGGCAAAGAGGTGAGTTTCATCATAGTACATGTTCGATTAACTTCGACAAGCATTTCGACATGTCAAACAATCGTTGAAGGACTTGTAGGGTTAGATCGTCTGCCCAAAGTGTCTCAAAATGTGTAATGTTTGTCGGCTTTAACTTTCTCAAGAACTATTTTTGGAAAATATTATTTATCTGTTGTATTTAAACTACCCTTAATTTGTGTTCCAAAAATCACGCAACGCAAAAAGCGATAATTTCAAGTGCTTCTTGGAGGAGTTGACTGATAATCCCAAAGGCCGATCAGTAGAACAGCGTTTTCGACAAAAGTCAGTGATAAACTTCCACTTTGAGTTGATGGAGGTAATAATTATTTGTGATGTCAGGAACAGATACATTAATGTTTGCTTGCCAGTGCTTTTTGAGTTTGTCAATAAATGTAAAGAGAAACAAGGATTAATTGTAAAATTTACAAACATCTAGATCCAGGAACGTGGCTTACGGTATCGACTCTGTATATGGAACAACTTCACCTGTTCACTCAGGGCCCCTGCACGTAAACCCCCAAATAATAAGAGTGAATCGCCTGCTAGTTTGACCCTGGCCGCTGAGGATCATACAAGCCTTTAGTAAGTAAGTAAGTAAGTAAGTAAGTAAGTAAGTAAGTAAGTAAGTAAGTAAGTAAGTAAGTAAGTAAGTAAGT
>JAOBYE010716947.1:0-10779 GCA_025403585.1 Parazoanthus swiftii
TAAATGCCATTTGAAACAAAATCAGAGTGTCTAAAACTAGTAAAATATGACAAGTTTTTCTCAAACTTGGAGCAACTTCCTAGCATCATATGTTTAACTCATTTGCTGGGGAAAAAACTGGGTGGGGCATGGGTCTTAAAATGACGATTGTTTCCTACTTCCCCTTGCCTCATGACTATTCTTGGCCAATATGTTCACTTTTCAGATAGCTTATCATTTGCTGCTTTTGCTGCCACTTAAATGGTAATAACCCATTTCTCTCTCATAAACTCAATCCCGAATGGGATAGAACCAAACATAAGCTAAGCTATATATAGTTTAGGCAAGTTATCTGAAAGCCTGTTTTATAACTGACACAACAAATTAGATAAAAATACAAACATTACAGTAAGGAGTAAACCTGTGCATTTTTAGGTTACATGTACAGTCAATAGTTGTCAGTAATTAGCTGTTTTCTAAGAAACATTAACAATGTGCTATTCAATTACAAATATATAATCTGATACCACGATGAAAAAACATCAGGTTGTTTTCTTGTAGAGACTTACTTCAAAAAACATATGTCAAATTCAATTAAAAACATATATCTGATACCATGATGAAAAAACATCAGCTTGTTTTCTTGTAAAGACTTACTTTAAAAAACACATGTCAAGAGAAAACGTTGGTACTAAAATAATAGTTTGAGGCAGGGGTAGGGGGTAAATGACTATATGGGTATAATCTGAAATAGGGTATATAGATTTCTTCAGTTGGGTCCAAAAAAGTTCAGGATATAAGAAAATTATTTTTTGGTCTGAAATAGGGTCAATGCTTGAAGGCTTTATCAGTTTCAGTTTATTAATAATGTAGCATAAAGAAGCATATTGGTGAACAAAGCAGCAATTAATCAATAACAATAATAATAGCAATAAAAATAATATAATAGTTAGCCCTCATTGAAATAGGGTATAGGCATCCCCCCCCCCCAGACTCATGTATACAAACACCCCTTCTGCAGATATCAGGTACCTGAAATTGCCTTTGCACTTTTTGAACGACTTTAGGAACTGTACCATAACTGCCATGATTCAGAGCTGTTGTGTCCATATCCAAACAGAACTGTGTTGCCTTCATGGACTCACCATACATTAGCGGCCGATAATCTTTCCCAAGTACAAGCTTAAGTAAAATGACCAGCAGCCTCAGACAAGATGCCCAAACCATGTTGAGGACAAAATGGAAGGCCTTCTTAGTCCTAAAAAGTGCCATGATTCATTAGCAAAAATAAGAAAATGGCATAATCAATTTATCAAATTTCGTCTACATATATGCAACACATACATCTTTCAAATTCCTCAAACCTGGAAAGACATACAGCCAGTGCACGAGGCTTAAACAAGCTTCCATAACTTCCAGAGCCCTGAGGCAGTCACTGAATGTAGCAGAAAAGCTTCCGAAGGTCTCTTGATAAATTTCAGACTTATAATCTTGACCAAGGTCAAGGACGCTGGAGTAAACATCGGTTTCCTTTCTCAAGCGTTGAAATGACATCCCAACCTCAAAGAATCCTAAGAATATCGTGAACCCCGACAACAAAACAAATTAAAATTGTCAATTTCAAACTGAGTACTGGACTGGTACTGCCATTTTTTTTTTTTTTACATTTCAGTCTGGTGTCTGATACGACAGACTGGTGCGAACCAGCGCAAAGGTCTGGCATTGACTGGCTTATTATTTAAAAATAGTTATATGTCAATAAATTATATGTATCTAGCTGGATACTTTCTTTTACAATAGCAAGGTCATGTCTAAATGTTAAATAAATAAATAAATAAATAGATAAATGGCTGAGTTCAAACACTGCTGAGGGCGAGAGAATGGCGCAAGCAGTCTACTGAAGCCCAAACAGGACGGGCCCAAAGTCAAACGAGGCAAAGAAAATATTCAATAAAAACGTCAGTTGACCATTGCACTTTTCGAAAAACATAAACAGCTACCTTTTGATATACTTCACTATTCACTGTGCAGTTGAGTTAAACTTTTAAAAAAAAAGAAAAAAAACACATTCATTGATTCAAAGGAAACCAACCTGCGAAACGCCCACCATCGTAAAATCGACATGATGCGAATTGCGTGTCACAATTTTTTTTCGCAGTCTTTTAGAATGATGTATCTTCAAACACGCAAGTAGAAACCCATTGAAAGAGCTATTTAAGTACTTTTATATGCTCAATTAGTCACAAATAACAGCTCGATAATTACATTTTGATCAATTGATCAAATTTTTCAAATATTCCAAAGCGCATTAACGACCGCTGGCCCTACCACACTGGGCTCATGTTTTTGGGGGCGTCCTCGATCTGATGCAGGGACGTTTCTTCTGCGTCACTTCGTTTCGTGGTGTACTTGGTTCACGTTGAGTTTAGTTTTTGTGTTTTAAGGTATATTTTATCCTTCTTAATCTCTTGATATTTCGCTACATCGAAGGAATATTTTACTAAAAACCAAATCTCCAACATGTGTTTTTCAAGTTTGTTTGCATTTAACTCGCCGACAAGGCAACTTCAACTAAGATTCGATCTTTTCTGTCAAGGAGTTGATCATGGCTGATGGAGATGTTGAGAATGAGCTTTTGGATTACGATGAAGAGGAGAACGACGCTCCGGCCGAGGGAGTTCCAGCAGTAAAAGAAGCACCAAAGAAAGATGTAAAGGGAACCTATGTGTCGATTCACAGCTCGGGTTTTCGGGATTTTCTTCTAAAACCGGAGCTTCTTCGAGCAATCGTTGACTGCGGTTTCGAACATCCATCAGAAGGTTGGTTGAGTTTCTAACTATTTCCATGTAAATCAGTTCTAATTCTAGTAATTCTGTTTGATTTGGGATAAAAGTTGTAGGAAGAAAAAGCATTTACTAAAAATAGTTGAAAATTTGCTTGTTTTTGGGTAGAAATCTGCCCTGCATCAATGGCAATGAATAATTAATTTATTGCTTTGTCACGGGAACAATTTTGAACTTTTGAACCTGGAGATTGATTTTGCAAAATTTAACTTGTAAAGTCAAAAAAGTTTTTCCCATCCATCAGAAAAAAATCAGTTTGTCAACCCCTTTGGCTTCGCAAAAAGCTGTGGAACTTGTTTCGTTTAACCATTCACTTTAAGAAGTTAACAGATTAAGGTATGAAGAGAGAAAGTTTAACGGTTCGAATCAGTAAATGTTTCTTTCAACTCCGTTGTTTGTTTAGTTTGTTGGAAACTTGTGCTGTTGAAAATCGGGTTCAAATCTTTGTCTCACAGTTTAATTGTTCATATGTTGTTTGGTTGTTTTTTTATGTCATTTCACAAAGTACTTCAACCAACCAATTACTTCAAAGTAATTCAACCAATTAGATTATTCTTTTTGTATGACCTGTCCAAGTAAATTTTAACTCTTTGCCAAAGTATACAAATCCTTTAAGCACCTGTGGTTAGGCTTAAGTCATACATTTTTTGAAGGTAATGTATTTTTTTTTCTGAAAATGACTATAAAGAATCATCAAATTTAATTTTCATGCTCTTTTACCTGTTCTCTTCTACTTTGTAGTCTTCCTTGGATTTTTATGTTTGCAATTTCCAAACAATTAAAATATATTTTTCTGTTCTTCAACAGTTCAACATGAGTGCATTCCCCAGGCAATCTTGGGGATGGATATCATCTGTCAAGCCAAGAGCGGTATGGGCAAGACGGCAGTGTTCGTACTTGCCACCTTGCAGCAACTTGAGCCCGCAGACGGTCAAGTCAGTGTGCTGGTCATGTGCCACACTCGCGAGCTAGCTTTTCAAATTTGTAAAGAGTATGAAAGGTTTTCTAAGTATATGAATGATATCAAAGTTGCAGTATTCTTTGGTGGAATCAACATCAAGAAAGACCAGCAGACGCTGAAGACCAACTGTCCGCACATCGTGGTTGGAACGCCTGGCAGAATTCTGGCCTTGGCGCGCGAGAAATCGCTCAACCTGAAGCATATCAAGCATTTCATCCTTGATGAATGTGACAAAATGTTAGAACAGCTTGGTAAGATTTTTGTTTTTATCTTTGTTTCATTTAAAGAAATAAGCCACTGGAAAGACTTCATGTTTTGTTTTGTCAGCATCTGCACAGAAGTTTGGCCTTGGATTAACACATTCACACCATTTTTTTTACCAAAAATTGTTTGCAAACTGTGGAAA
The DNA here is from genome assembly GCA_025403585.1 of Parazoanthus swiftii. Taxonomy (NCBI): domain Eukaryota; kingdom Metazoa; phylum Cnidaria; class Anthozoa; order Zoantharia; family Parazoanthidae; genus Parazoanthus; species Parazoanthus swiftii. Next base: position 4,190 of record JAOBYE010716947.1, read on the forward strand.
TTCAACTGCTTAAGTTATTTGCCCGCAGGCATCTGTAGGTTTGCATGCATTTTTTAAAATTAACTGGTATATAAGACAATGAAGGATTGACTCCATTGCTTTCAAGGATCCATTAGCTGACATGAATCAACTTTTATTGACCATGTTATAAATACTTTAACACTTTTCCTGATACATTTTCTCGTTCTTAAGATTTTGTGATTTCTGGACCAGGGTTAAACAACTCCATGTTATATACTCTACTGGGAAACACCTAAAATGCATCTCTTTTGAGATACATTGCTCAGTTTTTTGTAGTGAGTGTTGAATAGTGTTGGTTGTTTAGTAACTCCATCAGAAAGCAGATGATGCTTTCTTGCCTGTGGTTCAACAAGAGCCCTGTTGGAAACAATTTCAGACTGATATATTTTGAAGCCGACAAGAGACTAACAGGTTTTACCTGTCTTATGTTTCAGATATGCGACGAGATGTGCAGGAAATATTTCGCATGACCCCACATGAGAAACAGGTTCTCATGTTCAGTGCCACCTTGAGCAAAGAGATCCGCCCTGTGTGCAAGAAATTCATGCAAGATGTAATTATGCCTCATCCCATTTACTACTCACCTTGTCTCCCCTTGCGTGTGTGCTAGAAGGTTGGGTCATGGAGTGTCTGTGTGTCCTGCCTCCTGATAGTCGTGTCCAGTTCATACAGCTGCTGATGGCAAACAATCAACTTGTTGTGCTCATTGTGTGGCTTTACTATTGTGGTTGTGGTTTTTTTTATCCCTGTTGGATGAAATTGATGGCAGAGTTGGTAAATGTTGGTTTTATCGATTTGGATGGCAGTTAGGAGGGGATGTAGGTGGTGTCTTTGTGGTAGTGCTGGTTTTTTTCCACTGATGTCTATGAAACTTGAGAAAGCTGGGGTTTCATCGCTTGTTTGGTTGTAAAAAGTTATTGGTTTTCAGCACTTAGTGTAGGCAACCTGAGATTGTTTTGTTTGGTTTAGTTTTAGAAGGTTGAAATGTTCAGTGGTTTGGTGGTGTGATCTGATGTTTTCATTTGAGGAAATTTGGCAGTTTAGGTGCATGGGTGGAAAAAGTAGAGCTCATTGGATCATGTAACCAAGTTGTAGTACATGAAGGTCCAGTGAATCCCAGTGGCGTGGAGCATTCCAGTGCTTTCTCGTCTGCAGTCCCAGTTTCCAGCCCAAGGTAGTTTGGCCAAGAGCATTCAGCAAGTGGGCATGTCAGTTGGCTTATTGTCAGTCGCGGAGTGCAGCTCCTTTTGGTCAATCTGATGTGTCAAACCTGGAATCAGTGAGGATTGACTCCAAAAGTCGTCAGTACCCTTGGACTCCCGCGCAGCAATTTAGATAAATGCTTTAAATTAAGTCGTATCAAGTTCGACTAATTTTGGTCTTTGCACTCGATGCATTAGCTAAAGATATGGGGTTGAGTGCAGTACCAGTTTCATCAAAAGAAATTGTATGTGGCAGTTCCAAGCTTGTTCATACAACTTTTTCAAAACCTGTCTGTGAACAAAGTAAATTTAAATTACAGATTTGCCATCTGTGCTTGTTTCAGGTCTCCAAGGGGCAAATAATTCAAGTTTGTTAAACCTGTGAGAGGAAATGTGACCAGTGCACATTATTTGCCCCTTTGATACCTGGAGAGAGCAGTTAATTTTGGTAAAAAAAAATGTATTTAATGACAAGCAGCTTCATGACCAATCGATTTTTTTGGATTGGAAAATGTGTGTTGACCAAAACCTTTGGGTCTTTCAACTGTTTGGTAAAAACTATGCAAAACAATTGCAATTGGTTCAAAACATTTAATAATTTGTGGTCATATTTTGTATCTGTAAATTTGAATTGTACAGAAGACAACAATCCGTTTCTCAAAATAAATGTAAAAATAAATAGTATAAAAAAAATAGTAAAAAAAAATAAAAACAGCAACTGATCATCAGTAGGATTCCTAAAATGTGTGCAATTCTACAATTGGTTTCGGCTTCGGTTTTGGTAAAGCATGCATGATCAGCGTTTGCATTTAGTGCTTGTTTACCTTTTTTGTTAACACTGAAAAGTTGTCACAAACTGAATCAATTGGTCTAGTAATAAAATTAGGGCCCAATTGCTTATTATGCCACTATGGAGGTGGGGGTGAGGGGGATAGGGAGATAATTGTCTTGAGATTTTTTGAAAATGTTTGGTTGGTACATTTTTATTTAAACTCTGCTTTCCAAGTCTGGAATGACGGACAATTCATTTTGTGTGAAAACCAAAAAGTTGAGCAAAAGACTAACCTACATCATGTCATCCTCAAGATAACCTTTATTTCATAAACTGACACTAAGTCAGCGTTTTGGTAAAAAATTGCATTTGTCAATTTCTACTTAGAAAGGGAGTAGAACTTTACTTTAAACATTTTGAGAGAAGTACAATTTTTATGTTGATTTTTTTTGTTAGTTTTTTTTCGGCCTTTGGGTATCAGATTAAACTATCTGCCCCTAAATGCTCTTTTTCTAGGTATAAGTTTGTTTAAAGATTATGGTTACCGGTATTCAACAAATGAGTTAATCCATTTATTAATTTAAATTAATTTGTTGTAGTCTTGTTCCAGTGCCATGTCTCCAGCTAGCTTTAATTCTAGTTCACCTGTTTGAAAGTGAAAATGTGTATTTATTGTTCTGCTAGTTGAAGTCTTATAAGTTTTAGAGGGTTAGTATGTCTGTGTGGCAAACTTTGTGTTGTGTTTACTTCTCACAGCCTATGGAGGTTTACGTTGACGATGAAACTAAGCTCACACTGCATGGTCTACAACAATATTATGTTAAGCTGAAGGACAATGAGAAGAATCGGAAGCTGTTTGATTTGTTGGATGTTCTAGAGTTTAACCAGGTAGGATTCTGCACTGAATGCTTGAGCATAACTTGGAGAATAAGTTGTTTGCAGGGGTTCGTATTTGTACTGGTCTGATCATCAGACATCCATTATTCAATAAGATTGAGTAGAACAAATTAAGATCTCACCTTGTTGACAAGTGACATCTTGGAGTAAGCATTATCAACAAGAATTTGTTCTTTAAAGCTTTTGCTCAGTCAAAACAATACAAAGTATAAGTGTTCTTTTCAATTCTTGACCCAATTCCTGATGTGAGAAGCCTCGTTTTTCTTGAAAGCACCAATCTTAATCTGGACAAAATGGAAGACCATGTGTTTGAGTAAATTAAGAACAGTGCAGAAACTATCTTGCAGATACATGCACTTACATTATTTTGTTGTTAATTAATGTTTGATGGCTATCAGCTACATTCAATTTCTATCTTTCAAAGGAACAATTAATAGATTATCATGAAATGAAGGTGATTTGTTCTGCAGAAAGTTGAAGTCTGACAAAGCAAGTTAAATTTGATAAGGGTAAGTATAGACTAAGACATACTTGCCATGCTGACAAGATTATTAAAAGACAAGTATGGATCCCTGCATTTCATTTCAAAAGTTAGTATTCAATTTGGCTAAAGGTGGAATTGAAGATTTTTCTCGAAATATGAACTTGTAAGGTCTTGGATATACTTGCCTTAGAGAAATAATTTTTGAAAGAATTTTTATCTGTTATCTGTTAGTTACATGAAGTATTTAAACTAGTTTTAAATTGGCTGTTTTTTTTCTTTTGGCAGGTTGTAATATTTGTCAAGAGTGTACAGAGATGCATAGCCCTTGCACAGCTCTTGAATGAACAGAATTTCCCTGCCATCAGTATACACAGGGGAATGCAACAAGAGGAGAGGTGAAGTTCTTCTTTATCTGCATAACTTTGACTCTAAATTTTATTTTTTCAGTGACATTTTTTAGTGTTTTTCTTAAGGCTTGGGAAACGGGGTACACTGAGTGGGAAAAAAGGTACATGCGAAATTGAGGATTAAGAGCCTGTCTAGAGGGTTTGGGGGGCTTACTCCACCTAAGCATTTTTAAAATCTTTGGGAACTGATTTTCCTAAATTGCAGCCCTGAAATACCAGGTTTAGCTGTGAAAAATTAAATATTTAAATTTTTTGTAACAGCTTCAAGATACAACTTTCCGCTTTCAGTTAATTAATCGCAGGTTATAGTTGTGATGAAGTCTATTGAGGAAAGGCAGTTCAGCCACTGGCCTTAAAGAAATCACTGTATCTCACGACTTGTTAATAAATTCTAGTGGAATAGTTCTGGCATGCTAAGACAATTTTTGTATTGCATTTCCAGACTTAGTCGCTATCAGCAATTCAAGGATTTCCAGAAGCGGATCCTTGTTGCAACAAACCTGTTCGGCCGAGGCATGGATATTGAACGAGTTAACATTGTTTTCAACTATGACATGCCAGAGGATTCCGACACCTATTTACACAGGGTAAGTGAGCGATTCTCCACTTTCATGTATTCATTTTGTTACTTCAAAGGCAAGAATCTATGAGGTAAAATAAATGCCTCGAGTTTTAGTGCTGTGAACTTGTGGTTCCTTAAGCCCATTGAAACAGATCCAACGTGAAACAGTGTACAATAACATTCTTTATTGATTGTTCATAGAGAAGATTGAACCAATCGAATCTATCTAACATCATCCACAAAGATGTACAACATAAATTATCCATCGTGTTGCATTCAACAATGTTGGGTATGCTGGACCAACGTGCTGGATCCATTTAAATGGGCCAATATTATTTTGTTTATCAGAGTCACAATTCCATTTTAGATTCCCAAGCACTCAGAGTTTTGTTGTTTGCTTCAGGTTGCCCGTGCAGGCCGTTTTGGCACAAAGGGGCTGGCCATTACCTTTGTGTCAGATGAGAAAGATGCAAAAGTCCTTAACGAAGTCCAAGACAGATTCGAAGTGAATGTTGGAGAGCTGCCAGAAGAGATTGACCTGTCATCATACAGTAAGTGACTTTGTTTGCCGATTGTTACAATGTACACAGAATTTAAAGTTAGTGTACGAACAAATTAAAACTGTCTTTTCAGATCTTGTCTCTGGATTTTCTAAAATTTTTTGGGAAAGTCACACTGTAAAAGAGTGATGGAATTTACATGTAGATTTGGAGAAATTTGTGCTAAAGTTGTCAAGGACATGGTGGCCTTTTGAACTATAATATGTAGTGAAACAAGCAAATAAATGTGTACAGTTGTTAACAGAATGTTGTTGCTTCATGTAATAATTATTGTTGTTGGTTACATTATTGTTATAGTTACATTAACTTTATTATTACAATTTGGGAAGAACCAAATTCTTGGGAGATGATTTATAGTATCGAGTCGGCAAAACATGTTTCCAGACAAAGTTTTTTGGGGTTGTGAGTGTTGGTTCCTATGTCAATGTGATATAGCAAGAAGTTGTTGTTCTGTAAGGATCTTCATAGTGTTGCTGAACTGGTATAAGTATGGTGAAACAAAATAATGTTTTTCCTTGCTGAATCAGACCTTTTGTTTGCTTTTCAGTTGAACAAGTTCGCTAAATGCATTCATTGTTTGCTTGGACTGTTGAAACAACTTCAAACCAGAGTTACCACAGGATCTACCAAGATTGATCTCCTTGCACATTTTCTCTCCTAGCATGTATACTCGATAAATATGTTGTGAAGCCTCTTGCTGTGCAAGCATTTTTACAGAAAAAGTGTTATTTGAATAACACCTTAATGTTTTAATTGTTATTATTTTGTCAACTTTTTGTGTCATCAAGCAAGACTTGTGTGAAGGGCAAGAACCTAAATTCTTATGTACAGATTTTTGTTGTGTAAACAACTTGTTTCAGTATAAAAATGTTCAGAACACATTTCCAACGTATCATACCCATTCGTAGTACTAGCAAAGTCAGCTTAACATCTCCATAATCTGAAATTAATGAATATTCTTTTATAGTTCAAAAGAAAAATGTTTGATTTTATAAAACCCTTTTATAAGTAAGAAGTTGCTGATATTGCTAAAAAGTGCATTATTGAATCTTGTCCTGTTTCATATTCAAACATCGAAGGTTTCAAATTTTAGAAAGTTTGAGAGATGATTGAGTCGAAAATATTTCTGCTTTTCTGGAAAACAAAAAGAATGGTTGTTTGAGGGGTTGGGAAGTTTGGGTCATTGCAAAAGTACTGGCTGGAAGTTGTTAAATTGTAAAGTGAAAGCTTGTGCACTCATAGTTGTGAACTATTTAGCAAGCAGCTGACGTCAAAAAACAACTGTACTTGTTTTCATTACTTTTATTGCCATTTTTTTTTGCATATTCCTGGAAAATTACTTTGAGTGTTTTGGAAACGGCATTTCCGTCGTAATAAACATACTCTGAATTTTTAAAACTTGCCATTTGTATTTCAAAGTACATGTAGGAATAACTTATTTCGAAAAACCCAATCCTTTTTTCACATGTATAGATATTGCCACCTTGCTGTGTAAACTAGCTTTAATAGTTACTTAGTTTTTTTTATATTTTTGTTGATTTCATTTTGTGTTAGCCGTGATCATGATCTTAATAAATTAAGTGAATATGACATTGTCAATTTGTTAGTGACTTCAACCTGCGATTGCAGGTGCAACCAAACCCTTTGTAATGTTAAGCTGGGGAATGGGGGGGGGGGGGGGGGGT
>JAOBYE010716958.1:0-10778 GCA_025403585.1 Parazoanthus swiftii
CGCCTCTGGCAGCCGCTTAATGCGGTCCATGTATGCTAGTACTCATTTTACCGACCTCAGAAGGATGGAAAGCTGAGTGAACTTTGGCGGGAAAAAAAGTCAACCAAATGTTCAACCCTCGACCAGGCCGGGGATTGAACCCGAGACCTTAGGGCTGGGAGGCAAAGATCTTAACAATGTGCCAACCCCACCACCGCCATGCTGTGCCTTTGACAATTCGAGGATCTCAACACCGCTCTTTTTGCAGTCTTGACGAAGGGTTGCTCCTTCTAAGGCAACATCTAGCCCTTCTAGATCTATTTCGAATCCAAAATAGTTAAACTAAAAGGTTATGAAAGCTGAATTCAAAACGATAATTTTTTTTTTTTTTTTTAATTAAGTACTGTGAAACGCGCGGAGATTTGGCTTTAAACCCTGTTGACTTGCCGCGAAACCTGCTTGTCAACAGCATTCAATAACGACCAGAGCATAGGAGCGCTTTTGTTTCCGGTGAAAGTTGTAGCTTGCAAAAGTTCGTTCGCTGTTTTTGATATCAATATTTTTTCGTACATTAAAGACCTAACTCTTTTCTATTTACTTTAGCAATGATCTCAATTTGGTCAATTTTATTGTTTCCAACCTGAACGGTAACCTTAAATGTGTCGGTGTTTTTGCCTCGGTTTGCTTTCAGACCAGTGTCTCGTAGAAACAACCCTCGCCTAAAAACAGCTTTTAAGCCTTTCTTCAGCTGTGGCAAGTCGCTTTAAAACGGAAAGAAGGCGAACGCTCTTTATTGTTTAAAGGCTGGTCTTAAATGGTAGATATTTGGAGAAAAAAAACTGTAATTATATGTTGGCGGCGCCTTTCTGACGAAAGAAAAATGCAACATTTTACTGAAAGCTGTGAGTGCGTATAACTTCCTTTTTCTCCAAAATTTTACAAAACGATAAAACATATGTCATTATAACCAAACCCTTTTTACCATTAAAAACCAATAGAAAAAAGCAAACACCGAGAAAATTTTTGACAACCTTAAGCAGCACCTCGCTCATAATCGTCGATCTTCCATTCTTTAGTCTGAAGGCAATGTTTCCGTTAGAATGCAGATTGACACTGCTTCAATAAATCAGCTGGAAAGAGTGGCTTTATATTAAGAATGGAATGTTGTTTTACTCGTTTCTAAAACATCGTTTCAGAGCACTTCCTTTAATTTTTGCTAGTTGTAAAATTGCCGCCCGTAAGAAGCTGCCGAAAAAGCACAACAAAAATATAAATAATAAGTATGTGAGAAGGAATATTTGAACACTGATTAACATGTTAAATATCGTTATACATAGAAAACGGATCCGATCTTATTTAACTTTGTTACTGGTCACGAGGGGGTTAAAACGTTATTACTGTGTTAAAGGGATCTTTGAATTCCCACAAATTTTTTCTCTGCAAAAACCAGATTTGTATCACACGGCTCAGTTTTCAATTAGTTGTTGTATAAACAATTTCGGTTTTCATTTCCTATTTGATGAAAATATTTGAGCTTGACATTTTTGCTGTCAGTATTCTGTCAAAAGAAAATTACAGGAATAGTTATTTTTGCTTTTTATTTTAAGAGTGAGCATACGATATATCTTTCGTTAAACGGCAGGAAGAAAACGTTAGAAATATAGTATCCTCATCTAACGAATTATAAAATTAAAACACCTAATTTCTCAAATACCGAATTACTGATTAGGATTCAAGCTCTGTAAAGCCTTTAAACACTTTTATTAGATTGCGAAACTGAACAAGTAAATGATCATCTTTTTCATTTCCTTACGTCGAAAGGAAAAAGATGATCATGTGTCTATTCAGTTATTTGCTCGATTATTTTCACTGCCACATTATTTTACATTTTATGCTTTAAATAGCATTTTAGAAGATGAAGTCTATATCAAATCAAAAGCGTAAACTATGTGAAGTGCGAATGACTGGCGATTAAAATGCAAGGCCAAGAAAGAACGCTTTTATTACAAACCTAGGTGAGTTGCAATATTTTTCAATTTTAAATCATTTTTAAACGTTTTAGATGGTAGGTTAGAGTTTTATTCTGCAGCTTCATAAAAAAAAGTAAGTCCACGTTTTTATTGGTATTGGTTTCTTTTCTCCGAATTTGAAAATGTTTTCAATTTGCATTACAACTTTCACGCCCTTTTCCTTTTACATGGCTCAAGAACATCCGCCTCAAGGGTCCATTGTTTGTTTCTCATAAGATTATCCTTTCAATACCGGAAACGCGGCTTGCTTTTGGCTTTTTTCCCAGTAAAACTCTCTGATATTCATTGAAGTTCATTTTATATATTTTTGCAACTTGACGAAGTGAGCTTTTGGCTAACTCCTGTTTAAAATATACAACTGTTTTACACGCTAACGGAAAGGGCGAAAGAAAATACACTTTTTTGAAGTTAAAAAAGGTTATTAGCAAAAACGGCAGATACTTTGAAATGCGGGCAATGATAAAAAGATGTGAACAAATTTTATATATAATAATATAAACCAGTTCAAAACGATAAGACAAAGATGGCCTTTAACTATTTCAATGTATAAACAAGAAAAATAAATGTAACTAAATTTTACTTCAATTTTTTTAGGTTACATTTTTCAAAGCCGATGACTTTAAGTTTTACTCCAATCTCAGTATGAACTCAATAAACTGAAATTAAAAAATATTTTACAAAAAAATATCTGTGAACACCTGTATTTTCTTAATATTTCAGAATACCACACCAGTATAAGTTTAACTGAAAAATTATTTGCATATTGTTCATTTTCACTAGAAGTTCTTATTAATGGATAAGTTTCATTTAATTTAATTTTTCACATTTGCAAATCAAAGAACAAATTCGTGACATTTCTTGCCTTTTGAAAAACAAACGAAAATCTCGTATTTATATACACAGTGTGTGCGAACCTGTGCTGAAACAAAACGTAAGTGTAAAAATGAACAAATCATAACTGTTTTTACATTATCGCTTATTTCAAAGGGCTCTTCGTTTCTCTTTACTCGCTACTCTATATACAAATTACTTTCCCATCCGCCGAGTATCACATGATAACATTTGTCAATGGTCTTCCGAAAAATGTCTGTGTTGCATTATGACCAGGTCACGCATACACAAGATATTTAGTAGTTCAATTTACCTCTTGCACTTAACGGTAACTACTAGATAAAACAGTGAAATCATTAACACAAACGCAGTTTCCTATATAAGAGTAAGTCATCTGTAACGGCCTGTCAATACTAGTGAAATTTATAACAATGTTTTCTGTTTATTATTGAGTGAGTCAGATATCATTATCAAATTATTTCTTCTCTGTCGTTCAATGCGTTAAGCTTAATAAAAATATTGATCAATGCCACTTCTTCAGTTTACCGTCACCAATGTTCCAATATTCAATGCCATTTGTTTCACTTGATCAAATGTTCCATCCTGATGTTTATGTTGATCAACAAAATACTGTGTTAGCCTGATGTGCATTCGTCACATCTTTTGATCGGTAGCAAGCCGTTCGGGCTTACCAGTTTCATTTTTACCATTCCCGCTTGCGTCTATTGCAGCGATATTTCGCATGGATACCTCAGCGGCGTATGTTGAAGACGTGTTCGCATTCGATTCTCGTAGTGAACCAATAAACCCAGGTTTTGCTATCTTGGAGCTGCACAAGATATTCCAGGCAGTGGCACGGAAACTTTGTATTCTGAAAGCGTAGATGAATGGGTTCACGCAGGAGTTGCTGTACTGCAGTAGCTTGGTGAAGAACAAGACGAGAATTAAACCATCAATAGTCAGGGAACAGCACTGGCTAAGATGCGGAAAGGTCGCGTACCCTACGATGCTGGTCAGAAGTATGAACGGGGACCACGTACAAAAGAAAACTATGGTCACTATAAGCAAAGTGCAGGCGATACTCTTGTTGTACTTGTGTTCCCGGCTCTTTACTTCGTTTCTTTTTCTGATCAACCACAAGAAACAGTAAGAGGCGATGGTGACTACAATTGGAATGACTGCAAAGACGGTGCGGACATTCAGTCCTACCATTATATTAATGCCATTTGGGTGAATTTCGTTCGACGTAAGGGCCACTGTTCCGCCTATGAGCCACGTCAAAGAGATTACGAGCGCATAGTGCCATAATTTGAGCATTCGGTGCTTAAAGGGCCAACAAACTGCAATGAGCCTTTCAATGGAGATGAACGCGATAGAGTACATCGATGTAAGACCTGAGAGGACGTCAAGAAAAAAATGAGCATCATACACGCTCTCGGACAGCCGATCAGCTACAAAGGCGGCAATCTGCATGGGGACCGATATTGCACCCACTGTCAAGTCAGTGACCGCCAGGTTGATCAGAATGTAGTGGAGTTTCTTGCGTTGAAAGTGCTTTCTTGTGAAGACTGCGATGGTGAGACTGTTACCGAAGATGGTTGTGATTCCAATGACTACATACGCAAAGCACCAAGCCTCGAGCGCTTCTTGTTGGCTGGACGGGTTTGGTGCTGTGTTTCTACTGCTGTTTACCTCTGAGGAATTCATGTTGTTTTTTGAAACGGGAAACAGAGACGGCTGTTTCTGCTTCGATCTTTTTTTGAGTAATTAGAAGTTTATGCAAAAAGCTGGCTCCGCGTAACCGTATGTGCTAAAATGGCTACACACACGACAGACAAAAATTGAACAAATTGTAGTTAGTTTTCCGTGTTTTGCCTCTCAACTACGTCAAACTTATGTCAGCCAGGAAAGTTCACTTTGAAATGAAAAAATAGGGTGGAGGCTCTTATGAATCAATAGCTGGCTTTTGATTGGTAGTTATTGACAGCTTTCTAATCGTTTCTTGTCTTTTGATCGCAGTAATAATGACAGGCGGAACGTTTTTACTCAAAGATATGCCTGACATAGACTTCCCACTGACTCCACAATTTACACATAAAAAGATGTACCAAAAGGAAAGACCTTTTTGTTCACAGTAGAGATCAAATGCTTTATATCTTTTTATTGCCACCTTTGCTTTTGAAAGTCTTCCGTTATCACGAAGGTTGACGCTTTGATGTACAAATAAAGCGCTCAGCTTGGCTAGGAGTATTTTTAATAAAAAAAATGCAATACTATTGCTCGATCTTAAAAGTATTTTTAATGTACTTCCTATAATTCCTTTTAGTAAAATACCACCTGTTGGAACTTGCCAATAAAAGCAATGCAACACAGGCATTAATTATGGCGAGAGTTATCTTGAATTAGAAAAATATCTGATATTTATTTTTTTTGTATTAACATCGTTAAACGTGGAAGCTTTTCTTAGCTTCTATCGGTAAAGCATAAGTTAAACTGATTATGACCTCAAGGAAGACACCCCTTAACTCTTATGAGCTTCAAATATGCCATTTGCGCGGAAGAAGCTCCGGTTTTAAAAATACTTGATTAAAAAAGCACAAAAGTATAAACTTCGTGTTTTTTCCTGGCCATATTCATGTATAATGGCACTCCCTGCTAAGTAAATTTCTACTGTGAAATGGAATTGATCTGATCAGACCTTTCATCCGTGCAAAGAAGAGTGTTCCCGAAAGTTCCTTTTGTTTCTGATTGTGAGAGTTGTCAGTCAAACAAAATTACCTTGGAACTGAAAGTGCAGCTGATCGACTAGCTTACATAATTGAAAAGTCACGGTTGAGACTATTATAAGCTAGCGTTTCGACTTATCCTAGATAAGGAACTGTTAAACTCTGAAAACTACATATAATTTCATTTCAAACCGTCGGAAAACAGACGTAGATTGAATGATCGATCACACGTAACTAATAGCTCTCATAAAAGCGTGTTTGTTTTGCATAATTCGCACGGCATATCTACGAAATTGCTCTTGTCTAATGGCTTGCTTTACAAAGTGTTTGCATAATAAACGCATACCAAACTTTTTATACAGACAAAATTGAATGCGAACGTTACAAAATCATAAGTTCATTGCAAGACAAATGCATATTAACTTAGTTTTAAAACACAAACTTCTTCAGTGTACATCTTACTAGTACAAATAACTATTAGTGATATTGAGAATTTATAGTACGCGCGATCTTTGTTAACTTAGAAATTTTCCTTAGAATTTTCTTCTGCAGTATTAATTAATATGACACTTCATAAATAATCTTTACAGGTTTCAGTGTTCAACGAAAGCATTTAAACTCTTGACGCAATTTTAACCTAAATAATTCTTTCTCTGAGCTGTTGCGATGAATTCTTATAGGATGAAACTCTCTTAGGAGTTTTCCGTTTAATCAAGCAATTTTCAACATCGTTCGATGGAGCTGTTTTTAAAATAATAAAAGTATAGAATATCAGTTATACGTGGCAGGAGCTCCAATTTTATTTGTTTTGGACAAAAAATACTCCGATTTCTTTTGCGTTGGTCATTATAAGAGCTGTCTTCTTGTATATGTCAGAACAATGTCGATGTACTTGACATTTCTTTTGTGAAATCTAAATTCGATCAACCCAGCCCTTTCCTCTATATCAAAAGGGAATATTGCTCGGGCAGTTTCCATTAGTTTCTGATATTGAGATCTAGAGGCGACATACGCGGATCAATAGCATTACACTTGTATAACAGGAATGCTACTGACCATCTGGTAACTAAAACTAGTATTCCTGGTTTTGAACTAAACTCTGAAAATCCTATATAACTTATTTCGAACTTTCGGAAAACGTTTATGGACTGAATGGTGAACACAAACTTAACTGATGGATTCTGTCAATTATTGTCTTATCATATATTGGTTGATTTACAAAGTGCTCTCAATACTGACATCCAGTTTTTCTATAAGAACTTCTAATTTTTTAGCAGAGACTGAGCCAAGAATCGGAACGTTCTTTCTTGGGCAATTTGGACTTGACTTAGAACGTGATTATAAAGTTCATACTGTTCACTTTATATTGCTGTAATATTTGCATAATTAAACACTTAGTACACGTGATCAGTAGATGTGTAAAAGACAATAATATTGTCCGTTGTTGATATTGTTGTATGTATCGAACAATGGCTTGACTATGTCCACTGATAAGTTCAAACTGTTTAATACAAGCATTCTGCTCCGTTGCTTGTTGTATAAACTGTTGAGATAGAAAACAGACAGCAGAAAATAATGGCCTGATGGGTCTTATGCTCCTAAGTTCTGGTTATACATTAGCCTCCATTCTCTTGGTTAAAATGCTTTTAAACATGTACAGTAACTTAGTAGTATTACTCATTCGCCCATGAACTACAAAATTGTAGATAAGTTAGTTCTGAATCGGTGATGACGTCATAATGACCTAATCAAATAGCAGTTTTTGGCCTATTTTTTATTTTTTTTCTGTTTCTTCTTCTAGTTTTTATGAAATAGCCTTCCAAAAGTTATTCCAATAACTTTATCAATTCTGTGACGTCATCGTGACCTCTTATTTTGATCGTTTGTTTAATTACAACAAAATAATGTATTTTTTTCTATTTTGTGTAGCTTATTTCAAAACTAAAGAGACACGTATAAAACAACAATAAAAAATGAAAAGTAAAATATTTACTTATCAAAGTCACCATTTTGAAAATTCAAGGATGCATTTCACTAGCTAATCATAAGTTGTCAAATAGGCAATTTTTTTTTTGCTAGAAGCAGATGGAAGATAAGTTTATTCAACCAAATATTTGTGTATAAAAAGAAATTACTACAATTTGACCGCAAAAAAGCGGTTAAACTCTGAAAAAGCAAAATCGACTATCATGGCAACGAAAACCCCTTGTATTTTTGTTCAGTTGTTGACGATAAAACCCTAAAAGTTGGCAGGAATACTAATAAGAAAAAAAAACAACTCCAATGGCAAAAGTCAGTTATTCATGCAGAAACACGCTAAGACTGGCACAATTTCTAAAATGCATAAAAACTCCCACAATGCATTGTTCGGTCAGCCACTTTTAACCAAAACTAGTAAAAATCACCATAACTGGAAACTAAGGAAGGCTGTATGGAATTTAAAGTCCTTTAAGTTAAAGTCTTCGTTTTCAACTAATCGTTCAAATTTTAAAATTGCAAAAGCGATGTCTTAACTGGAACCGTTTAATTGGTGTTGCCTCCAAACTATGTGGAAGTCTTCCTACCATCCGTCAAGTGACAAACTTACCTCATGAGTGCGTGCAGAGCCGTCGATCGTATCCAGAAATAAATGCAAAGAAAAGGTAAAGTTGTTATTAGGCAAAGCTGAACATAGAATTAAGAAATATCAAGATTACAAATTTTACATTCATAATTAACATATATTTGTACATACCTCAAAACAGTGCCTGCTCGGCCGGATGTCTCCTCTACGAATAGAATCAAGAAGTCGGAGTACGGGTCCCGTACGAATAGCCACTTCCTTGTTATAAAATTATGAAAAGTCACCAGATTTGGTGTCATTATCTTTATCCATATTTTTGTATAAAAAACAAAGTTGGCCTCGGCCAACCTCGGCCGGTAGGGTTAAACGGTATAAGGTCACACCAGGGTCTTTAGCGGGAAAACTTTCAGTTAAGTCTGCTGGCAACTAATGCTACTAGTTATAGTAACCTCGGACAATTTCGCACTCGCATTCACTCATGATCGGTGCCTTGAAATTGTAATTTAAAAGATTCTTCGTACTTGTCCTACTAGTGTTCAGAAACTAACACTGACTTGTTGCAGGGTTCCAGCAGAGCATGTTAATTTGGCATGTTTTTGCCAACTGGCCAATGTTTTTTGTTTTCTTTTCAAAACCCAAGTCTGCAGCAAAAACATTTATCAAACGTTTTCGACAGGTGGTCGATGTGCGCAGTGTATTGGTTATCATACAACAGACTAACATAGGCAAAGCTGCTAGCTGGCGCCTTTTTCAGAAATCTGTTGTTAACCCCAGAAGACCAAGAATGTATTTTCTTGGTCATTGATTATTTTAAAGAACCAATATGAGCTAAACTTACCTCTGCCGTTTATGAAATCTTCCCTATAAGCGGTAATTTACGATCAAATAACTCTCGAAGACTCGATTATAAATACTTTTTTGTAAATAACTAATGTTAGTAAACATCACGCCAGCAATGCTCAAAGTTCATTTTGTGCGTAATGTTCTATTTTCCATTGGTGAAGAGTCGCGAGTTATTAAAACGTTTACTAAATAAAAACTCATTAACACAGTAGGACCTCCACTCGCAACTAACATCTTTAAAAAAGACCCTCTGGACCATTTCATTTTGGTCGAACAGAAACAGCCTTGACTGCTAAGGAAAGTAATCCACGTCTCTGTTGATAGTGTAATTTGAAGTCGTTCAACCCTTTCATAAAACTTTTCTCGAACTTTTCACAAAGTCCTTCTCTGATACTAGAAATTTTAACCTCCCTTTGGAAAGTTACTTCTTGTTAATCGACTTGTTGCAAGTCTACCCAGACTAAATCCTCCGAGCTACCAAATATCGAACCAATAAGATAAATGTAATGAACTAAAATATTGGAGATTTTTTTACATATTTGAAAGCCACTACATGGTCAACTTGTATTCGATTTGGAACAAAACGGAAAGATCAAAAACAGTACATGATAAATAACATTTCTCGTAAAAGGTCGTTTTTACATTATAATTCTTGTAGAATTTACTATGAATTTGTAACATCCGGTTTTACAGAATTGCATTGAAGCTACAAATGTGTGTGACGCGCACTAATAACTAAAGATATATTGCTACAATTACTGATGCAGAAAAAAAATTAACGACTCAACGTCATTCACCCGGTAACGTCACACTAAAACAACGTCAGCAAAACCCATTGTAAGCAGTAACTTTTGCCGCTTTCACACTACTCGCTGAACAGGTTTCAACTAAGCATGATTGAAACCCAGACCGGCAAACAAATTGTTTTACCGTTACAATGTTCAGCTGCTTCATTTACAACACATGGAAACTGATATATGGACGTAACATCACAAACATATTTTAGTTGAGCAAGTTTAAAACAATCAGGCTTAGAGTTTGAGACGAACGCGGTATTTGTTGAGATTAAAAACGCCTCTGAACATACAATACAATACTATGTGGGCATGAGATATTGATCTAGGACAGGACAACTGGTATTATACCCTGTGCTTTGAAAGATTTACATCCCCAAAGAATGCTTGAATCAGTTGAACGCAGTTTTCCATTTAGCACTTAGAAAACTGATGTAGTAAAGTTTCGGTTATGAGGTCGAATGTTGCCATGCAACGGCATTTTGAAGGGCATGTTTTGCTGAAATTTGAAAAACTTGCTTTATTTGTAGATTTAATCGGATTGTGCTGCTTGTGAACGAGTATTTTGTTAATCTTGAACACTAATATTTTGAGAATTATGATGTCTCAGATTTATTTCAGTCAATAGGTGACGTCATCGATGACGTCATACACTTTTGAGTGTAATTTGCAGAACCTGGCGAATGACTTAATATTTTTTTATGATTTTTTGAAATATATCCTGTCCGGTTTTTGTTTGTTTGATATATTTCAGACCCTATCTACTGAAATAGCTTCTAAAACATCCTCGGAAATCCAGGGAGTCGGGAAGGAAAGATGAACAGAGAAGAACAGAAGAAGGAAAGGGCAAAGAGTGGTGACTGGAAAGAGAAAAGGGGGAGGGGACGCCCTGGGAAAATTTTCTATACACTCTTTTTTTTTAGAAGAATATTGTTTTTCAGACTCAGGCTTAATATTCTTAACTTTTTGGCGTTTTGAGGCTGAAAATATTCTTAAAATATTCTTAGAATAC
>JAOBYE010716969.1:0-10778 GCA_025403585.1 Parazoanthus swiftii
TGATTTTGTAAGAATTATATTTTGTAATCTCCTTGATGGCATAGAAAATAAAATTGATTGATTGATTGATTGATTGAATAATCGCTCTATCAAGTTTGCGGTAAGATGGTACATGCGCACATCAGCATTCTTTTGTCTTTTCCTTTGTTAATTAGATTGCTTATGATTCAACCTCGTTCCCAGGCTCTTCCGGGTCCTGGTTGGTTCTGGTCACGCGGCACCCAGATTCTGGCAGTTAGTAAATGAAATAAACGTGTGTGTGCGTTAGTTTTGATGAAAACAAATCTTTCCCTCTCTACTCTTGCCCAAATAGGAACAAAAATCAATCTTAAGCACATCTTCCGCGTTTATTTTTAAAACTCATTAGCGCCCAGAATGTGGGTGCCACATGACCAGAGCCAACCAGAATCTTTCTGTCGGGAGAGGGAAGCGCCTGGAAACAAGGCTGCTTATGGTTATGCTTACCTCATAAGTGTGGACCAGGCTTTAGGGAACTCTCCGATGATTTAAAAATGCTCTCTGAATATAGCTTACGTTTGCTTTCCATGTAGCCGTAAATTTTTGTAAACTGCGATCGATCGGAACTTTTGGCAATGATGTTTCCATATCATCTTTCCCCGGGCAGACTGAAACATGGCGTAAAGATAAGAAACCTGCATGCAATCATCGGCGACACGTTTGAAGCAAACTGTACAATGTAATTCTATTGCCGCAGCGAATTTGCGTTGGCTCGCAAACAATCTTTCACAAAGTATTTACGGCTATACAGAAAGTTGCCTTACGGTCTGCCGCACAACAGGAAAGGCCCCTTTGGTCTTGTTAGTTCACAAATTGCTTCTTTTTAAAAACGGTTTTTCACTTTTGAAGTTCCGGCGCTGCTATCTTGGAATGTGACTTGTTAGGAATGCAGTGCAGGGCAGTACATTGTTATAGTGCACGAGGGGAATGCCGCAACGGTAACATGCCACATTTCAAAGTGGCAGCTGCGCAAGGAAATTCAAATGCTCAAATTTTCCTTAAGGAAACCCCAATTTTCGGACTTACAAGACCAATAGCGTTGTTCCTCCGCTACACAGCAAATCTAAGCTAAGTTTAAAGAGCATTTTGCACTCAACTTATTGAAGTTTCATAGGATACTGCTATATTTCTCGACGTCCGTCTGCAGCGGGCAAAGGGTATATACAGTCTAGTGGCGTTTGAACATCTCTCGAAGGCCATCCTTGAAGTTCTTGATGAAGATAACGTATATCAGGGGGTTAATCGCGCAGTTCAAGTTCCCAATCATCACACAGAGCACGATCCAGGTCCCTCCAATGCAGGCGACCATCTCCTTCTGGTAGTCGTTCAAGAAGTGCAGGGTCTGAATGGGGATCCAGCACAGGGTGAAGACTATTAGGATGGTCAGTAACATGTACACGCTTCGCTTCTTCTGGATCTCGCGCCGCTTCTGAAATCCATGAGTAGTCTCCCCGGGAAGTTTCCACTTCTTAATTCGGTAGATGATGATAGAGTAGAAAACCGACATCACAACAAGGGGGACTGCGTATATCAGAATAAACCTGATCAGGCTGCTGATCTCGTCCTGCTCGGTGGACCATGTCTTCCAGTCCGGCATGCACATCGCGTCGGCTGTGACTGTGAACTTAAACAGCTCCAAGGCGAACGCCCCGGCGGCTAGCAACCAGATCAAAAGGATGGCAACCTTGACCTTCATGGGGGACAGCGGTTGTTTCTTCATGGAACTGGAGGTGGCCTGGTATCGATCAATCGAGATTACGGTCAGTGTCAGCACGCTGATACCAATCGATAACGCCTGCGCGAAGTTGAAAAACTTACAGGTGATGGTTCCAAAGAGACCTGGAAACCAGCCCCTTCCTACATAAAGATACTCCACATTGAGGGGGATCGCCACCAGGACGGTTAAGATATCTGCCACAGCCATGTTTACGATCAACCAATTGAAGGCGGTCTTCCGCATATTGCCATGGCAACGAATGATGTGAATGATTATTGAATTGCCCACCAACGCAACGACGAACAACACTGCATAGGCCACTGTGAAGCCGATTGTATGATTGTGATTGAAGTTTAACTCACATGGGGGCTCAATCTTGTTAGTTTCACTTCCGTTGGTTATGTTTACTTCCGGTCTCGTGATATTGTTCATTGCTTAGATACCTAGCAACAAAAAGTAGCATTAACCCCAGGCTACCCATACTCTGATTTAGTCTTTAATATATGGTTTATTATACTTAACGCCATATTGGATCGGCTTTAAGAGACTTAAACACCACCCCTCATGTATGGCCCCACTGTGTCACTACACGCTTTTTTTGTGTAATAACCAGTAAATTTGGCCGAGGCTCATTGTTCTTAATTTTTTGGCGGTTTGAGCCTCAAATTGTTCTTATTTCTATATTTGATTTAAATCGAATAAAAACTAAGCCTAAGGTGTTGCACTACATATATTGGAAAACGAATTGCTTGGCGGATGTATTCCCTGCGGATTTATCTTGGATTCGCCGAGTCATTTTCAGGAAATTTGAGGCAATGACAATGATTAAAAGAGAGAAACTGCGAATCAACTTTATTCATGGAGTAAACATAAAAGTTTCTATGTGAGCTGCTGTTTATCGATCGTTTTTTTCGTAGTTCATATTTTTAGCAAAGTAGGGTAGCTCCTCTACCGTTTCTTGATAATCACCTTCAATGTATTCGTTTTTAATTTAGAAACCTTTCTGAACCCTTTTGGTACAAGCTATCTCCCCAGATATACTTGCTTATTGTCAGCTTACGATACGAACACACGAACGTGCGTCTCTCGAGATATAGAAGCCCGCTCGCTTCTTCAAAAAGCGCGAAAAAGTGCAACGGCTGTGCTTTAAAGCTTTTAAGACAGCAGTTGAAAAATTTAAAGGCCTTAGTATGTTTTGTCTTCCAACCCGCTGTTTTTCTTTAATAATAAAAAATCTGATAAACTATTGCCATTTTTAAGCCGGGTGGCGAAGTTTCTGAATAGTTATTTCAGGCCTAGGAAGGTAACAGCTAGGTGTGACACCGAGACTAGTTTAAAAATCTATATTTATTTAGTATAATCTAGCAGTTCTTGAATGATATTTCTACAGTATATAGCCAAATTAACTAGCTATCACTCCTAAAGAACACAGAACTAAAATGCGTAAGGAAAAAAAGTTAAAAATTTTGGAGTCTTAAATGGCCGGATACTGGGCACCATATATGTATATGTTGACGGAAGAGATTGGCAATGCGACTCAGAATTTAGTGGACGTTGATTTTTTTAAAATTACGAAAATTAACTGTCTGAAATTCTTGTCTTAAAAGCCTTGTGGTCTTACTTACGTCTGTGCAACTAAGAACAAACTAAGAGTTTAATGAACAGTTTCTTTTGAAATAGAAAAACGCGCATTTTTGTGGTGTACTCGATATACTATATGTTGTTATGAAAACACATCGAACCTCAAAGACACCAACACCTGTTGAATTTCCTGAAAATTATTTCAACTGTACTGAACTAAGCCTTATCGTTATCCTTATCAACATTTAGCAGTGGTGTCATGATGTAGTAAAAGTACTCCAACATATTTCTAACTGCGTTCAGTTATACCTTAACAAGCTATCATCTCAAACACTCTCCCCCATCCCTCCTCGGTTAAAAAAAGGCTTAGCTTTCGATCAGACAAGTATTTTGGTTATAAGAAGCCCATATTCTGAATGATGGGGAAGATCGGCAAAAGATCCCAAAGGATCGAGACAACCAAGAAGACTCGGACAATGGCGAACGCCAAGATCTAATGGAAACCATTCTCACACGATCGGGGCGAATGGAACGAGAGGAAATATTCTATTCTACCTTAAATTGCATCGTACATCTTGATGAACTGAAAAACTTTTGCTGATAGACTCGCTTTTTCAGCAACCGTTTATAAGGAATTAGAAAAGCCATAATGCAATGAGTTACCAGCACCCCCAGTTTATTGTAAATACAAATTCATTGTAATAACACTTTAGGAAAATAAGGTAAAATAAAGATACGTTATTGTTGGAAACCAGGCCTAAGAAACACAATGCAGCTCGTTAAAATGATGTGGGTTAAGTTTGTCCGCCGCGGGGAGCAAAACTCGAGTAATAGTTTTATACAACTTTTATAGTTTTTAAACGTTTTACAAATATAGTTTTCCATTTTAATAGTTTATCTACATGCCCACACATATATATCAGTACAAATACAGACTTTGTTTTAGTTAAGATTTTGAGTATAGCAGTGCACTAGTATATACAGACAAATGCTGGGTTATAAAGAGGAAAAAAATAGTAAATTGCGAAAAGCCACTGTGAACTTGGTTAAAATGACTTGCGTTCTTTTTTATCAGTTTAGTAACTTTTAGTTGAAAAACGTGCGGCGAAGTTGATCAGTCTGCCTGCAAACCCTGAAAAAACGGCTGCCAGTCGGGCTGGATGAAATGCAATGTGCTCATTTGGCTAACGTTATATGTAAAAACGTAAATATTTTAAAGACAATTTTTACCTTTTGCAGTCGACGATATTTATCGATGCGACACCAAGACTGGCTCTTGTTCAGGACTGGCCTAATCTTCCTTGCACGGGCTCGGATCTTTGATGTGACATGCAGCTTGCCTCCTTGGCGCTTTCTTGATCATTCTGCCAGCGAGTTATCTTTTATAGGCCTCTTTATAGTGACCACCACTGGAAGGTTAAATGTGTCATCCTAACATGCAGACAGCACATCTGGTGAACGCCATTTCAAAGCCAACTATAGCAATAACAATATCTCGTATGTCTTACTAACTCTTTCTGATAATATGCAAACAATCTTGCGAGACCTTGAACCTTGAAATTAGAAATATCTTTTAAGAAGCACAACTCTCATAGTTTCTATAATCGGTATATTTTGGTATCAGCTGCTCTTACGTATTGGAGTTTAGGACTCACCAGCTGGCATCTCAAGACTGAAGCAATCCTTCCACTAGTTGTCCTTAGATCGTCTACTCGTTCCCGGGCTGGTATAAAACCGGCTTAAACAACTTATCACCTTAGTATTAGTGTTGTAAATAGGAAAATATGTCAATTATTGAGGTCAATGCATGGCCGAGTGGAGATACAGCTCTTATCCTCGAGTGTTGGAAATATCCGGCACTCGCGAGCGAAAGAAGCTGAAAGAGTGAGAGACCTTTTTAAAACGAAAAGATAAAACTTGTATCTCCAAGCGAGAAAAAACCTTTATTCGTATATCAGTTCGGAGCCGGCGTAAGTTGTTTTTATTGTCAGTTATGGCTTGGTGAATGAAAACGCTACCCGCAAATTAAGAAAACGCTTGCTAACTATCGCTAACGCTTGTATGAAGCGAATGGAAAAAAAATGTTTAAAACACCGCAACTAAATAAAAAACTTTAAACCTTTTACAATATCGTTAACTTCTTGTAACAGACTCTTCGTCCCATAATTGTCTCGGCATTTATCCGCAACTGAATAAAAAACTTTAAACCTTTTACAATATCGTTAACTTCTTGTAACAGACTCCTGTCCCATAATTGTCTCGGCATTTATCCGCAACTAAATAAAAAACTTTAAACCTTATACAATATCGTTAACTTCTTGTAACAGACTCTTCGTCCCATAATTGTCTCGGCATTTAGTGTCGTGAGCTGATAACAGCTAAACAAACCTTAGTAGATATAGTAATACACAACAATACAATCTCGTAAATCGTTTAAAACAAAATACCAAAACAAATCTTATTGAAATCATCTCTAGTATATCTTCATTTGAAAACGAATAGCATTGTATCTGTATTTGCATCATCTTTGACAACTAGTTTAAATGTATTTTCATTTTTCCACTTTACTCCACTATCTTTCGAAAAAGTTTTGCATATTTTTTAAAACTGATATGTGATGGGACTCCAGACTCGATTAGTTCCTATGCTACTTCTGGAGTCCCAGCACTCATGCCTTTATATATATCTTTTGTCAAATATTTATATTTTGTAACACAATTGTTGTTGTTGTTGTCATTCTGTTTTTTTTCCAGACGCTTCCTTTGTGGAACTTTCTTGCCCCGACCACTGACCGATCTTGTGGCCTGGATGCTGTGTAACCTACAATACAATACAATACTTCTTTTCACATTTCTCGGTTGTTATTAAGTTACATATAGATTACTATAAATAGGTTTATTTTTACATACATGGAAAGAAAGGATAAACAAGATGAACATAGTGGAATATTTAGAAATGCCTAGTGTCTAAGGTGACCATGGGTTTTCTATTTAAACACTTCATCTGCATCTTACTGTATTCTGTCGTACTGTTTGGCGAAACATTTTATTTTAGTATATTCCATCGTTTTGCTTGGTATCATACGAAATTTGATGTTTTATCCAATTTGTTGGTTGCACTGCGTCGACACGTGTGTCGACATGATGCTGAAATGTCATTAGAGACCTTAAGCAGCTAGGATGAAAACATCAATGAAGATTGGCTGCTGAATTTTTGACTCTCGTTTTCCCTTTTTCATGTTTGTACAACTCATTCGTTTCTTTCTTTCTGAAGGAGTGTCAATTCGAAAAATAAGAAGCTTCATTTATGAAGCCGCACGAAGATTGGAATGATTCATACTCTAACGCCCACGTTCTCTGACTCTATCAAATTCCAGAATTGAGCTTTTCATGTTCTGTTTTCTAAAGACAACGGGGCCAGCTTGTGAAGTCATTGTATTCTGTAATTAAGTCTATGGTTTTGCAACGTTCTCGTTGACGTTCCCGTCCTAGTTGCTTAAGCTCTCTAATACACACTGAGTGCAACAGTTGTGACCAAGCCACAATTACTTATTGCGACAGTGTGATAAGATGAGGATGCTTTTAGCGACAGATGTGACAAGGTTGTTCTTGCTGATTTGTACGAATGATGTGACAAGGTTCTTCTTCTTATAATTAATACCGTCGTTATTATTGTTCCCCCACAAGTGTTATTGACTGTTTTGAGTAGGATTTCTTTGTTTGTGAATAGCTGGTTTGATATCTATTGTTAGGTGTGCCGCCAGATACAACAACTGATACTTTAGTCTCAGGACGTTTTACTACCTAACAGAAACAACTTTAAACAGCACAGATACTGAACAGCCAAAGTTGAGCAAATCATTCGCAGGTTCTAAGCGAAAGTTTACAACCTAAGATTTTCACGTTTTAGTCATTTCTTAACAGGTCATATAACCACCCCATTTAATGGTCGTACTTCTTTCAAGCAAGTGTACCCGGGTCCACAGAGGTGGGAGGCACAAACCAAAACCACTCGGCCATCTTGACTCACCTTCAACGCCACCAAGCTGCATTTCTCATTGACGATTAGTTACGCACGACCACACTACAAAACCCAAAATCCCCAATCGGGAAAGAACAATAGAAATATTTTATTGTATTTTATCGTATCGTTTGGTGAAATATTTTATTGTATTCTATCGTATTGTTCGATGAAAGATTTTACGGCATTTTATCTTATCTTTTTTTGAAACATTTTATTGTATTCTATCGTGTTGTTTGGTGTCGTGCTAGCCTTGATGTTTTATCCAATTTGTTGATTGCAACGTTGACGTGATAAAATTTTATTACACACTGAGTGCAACAGTTGTGACAAAGTCACGACAGTCGTGATAAGCCGTGGTTCTTTTTAAGGTTCCTATTATTGACTCTGTGCGACAGGTGTGACAAGATCGACAGAAGTAACAAGCCGTCACCACATATCTGCTAAAGCAGTTGGAAAATCAAAAGGCTTTGTGAACTGGTAAACAGTTCAGAATGTACAGCAACACTTATGGACTTTCTTTAAATTAATCTAAGACCGTGAATAAAAGTTGTGCGGAAGTTTGGTCTTTCAAGAACACTGTAGAGCAAGGATTGCTTACTAACTTTTACGATGAGTTCATACATGAAGGTCTGGCTTTTGTGCGATGTTTTACAACAACGACAACAACAACAACAACGTTTGTTCTTGTGATGGCTGTTATTGTTGCTGGCTCGAAACATAAATTTGTGCTAGCAAGGGCGCTGACGAGGTCGGTCCAAAAAAGTTGATTACATTTACAATGTTTATAACCAAAAACATCAAGGCTTGGTTCACACTTGTGAAATAAGCAAAAACACCCGCATAAGAAATAAACGTAACAAAGGAAAATATACTTGGGATACCAAGAGTGCGATGAGATGAAAAAAGTTCACAAAGGGTTTCTTTGTCTTTTCCTGTGTTATTTAAGTATATTCCTTATGCTTGTTCTTGTCCTTACCTCACAAGTGTTGTCCTGGCTTAAGGACTAGAAACTGCAGCCAGATTTTAGTAACTCAAAACCTGACCAATGTTTTGAAAGGTTTGTTATTGTCGATAACTTTTGCAACAAAAAATATGAAAGTGATATGAATAGAAAACAAAAAACAAACAAATTTTATTTGACGTCGTTGCGCTGGGAGTGGTTGCCCATTCTCCCAGGCCAGTGGCTTATGTTTAATCGCTCGACGGCTCATGTATTGGCGTGAAAGTCGATTTTGTCAGGGAGGAAGGAAAAGTGAAGAACGAGTAGAAAAACCCTCGGATTCAGCCCACATACGAAGTCCAGGGTCGGTTCGATCCCGTGTCCACAGATGTGGGAGGCACGAGTGCCAACCCCTTGGCCACCCTGACTCCCCAAGAATAAAATTGATGTAACCAACTTTTAGAAGTTTGGGACCTGATATTTGCAACTTTGTTTCAACTGGTGTTTGTCCTTTAGAAATGGTGTCTAAGAGTGAACTAATTTGGAGCTGACAAACAGAACTTTATGCCATTCTTAATGATTCGTGAAGGACATACATGTCATACATGGAACACGAAAATTGTTAGCATCTAGCCGCTCTTGTGTGGTGTCATCTACATATAATGTTATATTTTATTAAGTATATCTGTCTCACGCGAGTGTTTTTTTTAACATTTTTTATTTCACATTGCGAAGGGTTTACAGAAAAACATCAACAACTGAGAAAAACAGATGCAGTCAATGATTTGTAAAAAACTGTTTAAAGAAAGAAAAACAGATTACAATAAACAAAAAAGGGGAGCGAATGATAAGTTGATGCTTAACATTATTTACATGTTGCCAGTAGTTACAGTCTGTAGTGAAGTTATTAACGGTTTGTTCCATTTTTCGTAATAAAGATCTAAAGCTCCCCCCCCCCATCTCTCTGTGTTTCTACGTGACATTGTAAAGATATAAAGCTTTAGCAATATTTTGTAAAAAAATCATGCTAATAAAGCTATATTTTACCTTACCTTACCCCCCCCCCCCCCTCTCTCTCTCTGTCTTTCTGTCTGTCTGTCTGTCTGTCTCACGCGAGTGTTCCTTTTTTGGGAATGCGAATAGTTGCTCGCACTGTGGCTTACAGGTCGAATTCCTCAATACAGAGTGTGTTGATAAAAACAAACACACATTTTGGATGCCGCAAAAGCTACAACCTAATTAACCTAGGGTTAAACACACAGCTGAGCGTGCTATGCCAATATCTAAGGTTCGAGAT
This sequence comes from Parazoanthus swiftii, assembly GCA_025403585.1. Lineage (NCBI taxonomy): Eukaryota > Metazoa > Cnidaria > Anthozoa > Zoantharia > Parazoanthidae > Parazoanthus > Parazoanthus swiftii. Next base: position 9,577 of record JAOBYE010716969.1, read on the forward strand.
AAGGGACTATTTTTTTTTCCTGGATTAACCGATAATCATAACTATATTTGTTTATACTCCAAAACTACTGCCGTGCTCGCACCGATAACATCTGTGAAGGGGTCGTCTTTACAAGACAGTGTACAAGAATCTTTAACATGCACTTAGACCGCATTATCCGAAGCAGAACATGAGATTAGAATCCTTTTTATAAAAACGTTGATGACTGAAAATTCCTTGGAAAATTTTTAACTCACCCTACGTTGAGCCGGACTAAGAAAGGAACATTTATTTCTATAAATTTTGACACTTGAGAGAAGAACGGCAGCTAAACACCGCGAGAGAGAAGAGTGTTTTCATATTTGATTTTGGTAAACAGGTGATAGCATGCGTTGTGTTTGGTATATTCACGAATTCAGTGAGATGTTGGGAACAGTCCTTAAACGTATTTATACACACACAACCAAAATACACTCTTTTTTTATTTAAAGAATATTGTTTTGCAGACCGAGGCTGGATATTCTTATTTTTTGGCCGATTTTAGGCTTATGAATTTTTAGTTCTTATGAATATTCTTAGCTTCGGGAATATCGGTGACATGGAATTTTCGTTTTTAAAATGAAGTTGGCATGGATAGGTCATGAGTTCTATGGACTTGAAATGCAGTATGCTTACATGGCTGATTCTGTTTTTGTTGGCTAGCGCTTTGCCATTTGGGATTAGAGTGCAATTGCAATACACATACATGTAATCAGTAAATAAATGTGATTTTTTTTCAAACATGCAATATTAGATTCTTAACAAAATCTGAGCCTCAGCATTATTCTTAAAATATTCTTAAAATTTGGCTACTTTCGGCCTCAATATTCTTATAAAGTGTATTCTTATAAAAAAAAGAGTGTATGTCATGAACACTTTCAAGAACATTTTTCTCTGAGTAAGGGCCTCCACAGACAAGACGATCTGTATTTATCGACAGCTATTTGTTGTCAAAAACTAAAAGCGTTTCTCATACTACATGGTTAGTTGTCAATGACTATATAAAATCAGTGAGAGCTTGGGAACTAGCTTTCTCTACGCATGCTCATTGCACATTGCAAAATGCAACCAGTAAGAGGAAGAGTAAGTTTACAAACCCAGAAAACAATACACGGATCCAGAGTTTCAAATTTCCAGTCCAAATTCAAAGGAAAAGTGAGCACTCATTAAGTCAGACCATTGTC
>JAOBYE010716980.1:0-10778 GCA_025403585.1 Parazoanthus swiftii
TCAGTAGACTTCCTTAGATATAATTTTATATTGAAAGTGATTATAGCTATATTATTCACATTTAAACAATCTGTACACGTCGGCAGCTTTGAATACAGGAAAGAGTTAAGTAATTAGTTAAATATTCAGAAATGATCGGTTTGTAAAAATAATCAGATTGAACAAACCTCATAAGCATAAGCACATACAGTAGATACTAGCATATTCTTACATTAACTAACCCTGAATAAGTAAATCAATGATCACTAACTCTACACTTGCATATGGGGTTACCTTCTACATGTATATACCTGTGCTACTTTACATGTACTTCCTATCTTTTGCTGTCTAGGAATGTTAATTGTTCTGACTTGTCTAGCTCTTTCCTTCACCACTATCTTCACTGCAACTGTTCTACTTCGTAAACACTTTCCTTCAAGAGATGTACTCTTTGGTTCAGTTGGTTCCTAAAAAGTCAATGTAACTAATACATTAACACTTTGAGTTGGAATTTAGCTGGGAATTCCATTTATTGATAGTTAAAACTCTGTACTAGTATTTGGAGGTCAGAAGCAACCCCAGAACTTTCCAAAAAAGAGGGCACAAATCAAAACTGTTGGAGGATTGCAAGGAAGGTTGGAAGGCAATGCCTGGACATCTGGGGATGAATAAAAAGTAGAGGTGTTGTCAGTGTTTTTCTTAAGGCCGGTACACAAGTCAGGTACATTGTACTGACATTCCACCATAGCTGTACTGCCTTTCCCCAGCAATGGCGTCTGGCAAGATTTTTTAAGTCGCCAGATGCACAAAATTGCATCTTTTTCCAGGACTCTAAATTTCAAAAATGGCCCCCAGACCCCTCTAGATGCTTGCACCTTCACCACTTGATGACTTCCAACCCAGGTGTACCTGCTTTCCCACTTAGTGTACCCCATTTCCCAAGCCTTAAGAAAAACACTGTGTTATTATTATCACTATCTCAAATAATTTATTATTAGTTATTCTAATGTGCAAAGCACAAGGGACTGTGTGCTGCAGTAAGTATTGTAAACACAGCTTGTTAGCACTGCTGCCTTAAATAGTAGCTTGTTGTAAAAATATAATATCTTAGAACCGGATTCACCTGATGTTTGAAAGTACAGTGTACAACCTATATTAATTTTACTTATACATTGATAGCACAAGGGTATACTTGTGACTACCTTGCAACATATCCTTATTAATAAATTATGTACACGTGTTAAGGCTTTTGTTGATCCACAAGACCAACATCAACTTTATTGTTTATGTGCAAAGTGAGAGGTACATCAACAAAAGGACACAAAGTCCACTATGTGGTTTCAGGACCTGATACCCACCCAAAGTAAAAAAGGAAACCATCCCAACAACTATTCCCTAGGTTAAAAATATTCCAAAGGAAGAAAAAAATATTGCAACAAAAGAAGAATAATTTTTGTTACAACTAGAGCAGATGGCAAAAACACTTGAACCACTAGCACTGACAGCACTTAGGACAAAATAAATTTCTAAGTACTGAATGATATTGTCCTGATAAAAAAAACAGTGTTAAGTCTGTAAAGACTTGATTTTTTTCCTCATTAATATTATTTTGAATGATGTTCATGTACTATCATACATGGCACAAACCTTATCACTCGACTTTCCCAGAGTTCCAACTACCATCTTCTCATCTGATGTAAGTGAAGCTCCAAGGGTTTCTGTAACTGGCTGGTGGATTGACTGGGTAGGGCCAGCAGTCCCAACTGATCCAGTCAAATACTCTAATACCTGGAGAGGATGATTAACATGCAAATTACAAGTCTTGCTTCACTGGGTAAAACTTCCTGCTGTGCCTAACCACGCTAAACTTCTGCTCAAATCTACATAACATAGATATAAATAAGGTCAAAGTTTTTTATATTCTTATATTCAATAGTAGAGAAAATCCATCAGTGCTATTGTATGGAGCATCTCAAAAAAGGCAAAAGTACCAATTTTTAGCTTCAAAACTTTCACAGGGGTTTGTTTATTACAAAGTAAAACTCAATTATTTGTACAGTGCTCAGTTTGCAAGCGTTGCACAACGTCATAAAAATGTCTACAAAAAGTTTAGAATATACTTTGCAAACCCTTAACTTAACCGTATTAGTAAAGAAAAAACTGCTACTTTTGTAAAAGTATACTCTTCATAACAGTGTCAATAGTTAATCAATTCTATTTGAGCATCGGGAATTAGAAAAACCTCAAGCTGTTCTATTACTACCAGTGGCAGGACCTAGTTGTGTCCTCTCGAAAAGTCTGAAATAGTTCTTTTTAAGTTTCATCTCATTCTGCATTCATGTTAAATGATCCAACAATACCACTGAAAGTTACACTATGATTATTATTCTTCAATTCATATGTTTAGGTTGACTAAAATTTACAGGTCAACGAACTGAATGCAAACGTAGTCAAGAATGTCAAGCAAGATCCGTACCCTTGCACACTTCTTTTAGATTTTTGATTTTTAGATAATAAATTTTCTTTCCTTTTTTCATTTTCATTATTATCATTATTATTTACTTTTAATAATGGTGTTACATGTATGTTGTAGTCTATAGAAGGGAGTAGTTCACAAAAACTAGCAAGGTAAGACTCCTGCAGTCCTGCATATGAAAGTACTATACCCTTTCTCACTGTTTACTTTTTAACACATTGTTTATGTTCATACAGGTTTATTTATTGAATGCAAGAAAAGCAGCAACCATTTACTATTAAACCAAAAAAACAAAGTTTGAAGAAAGTTCTGGTGCTTTTTGCGAATAAAGGTCAAATCCTGTCTAACTGACCCTTGTGGCCGTGATTGAACAGATCAATTACCTGGAACGAATAATATGAATTTTGCACACACGTGTCATACCAAAATTCCAAACGATACAGTAAACTATCTGTTGTACTTTACTGAGAAAGCAGAGGCTATCGAATGATCAACTGAACTAAAACTATGCCTGCGTCTACGAGCAGAGATCTCTCGTACCTTGGCGACAGGAAAGATCTCTGCTTCTAGCTAATCTGCACCAACCTGACAGGCGAATGAATCCTTTCTGCCAAATTCTGTTTTCCTTGGCTACTTTCCTTCTTGCACTAAATCTAACTAAAAGCATTGTGAACCGTGAGATACAACAAGTCTTTGTTTGAGAACAAACAACCCAGTGTCCGACAACGAGATAAATAGTTCCCTCAAACTATCGAACTTATTTGTCAAGTATTTTCTGTCAGCAAATGTGGAACGTGATGATTTTTGTTGAAATATTCACTAACTAACTTGATGTAAACATGCAGTGTTGTACATCGGATAAAGCAGTACATGAATATAGCAAAAAATAAAAGGTCAACAAAATTTTGACAATACATTATCGGTGATTGCATAACCGTAAACCCGGACTTACCGCGGATATAATAGGCATTTCAATGAAATCCTCTCTTAAAGTTTGTCTTCTCCTACTTGGCTTATTGTCGGGCAAAGAATTTACAAGTTTTGAGGAAAGAAATGTACCTTCAACTCTGAACACACTCTTTCCCGCTCTACAACTCGTGCAGCATGCAGGCGTTTGTCGGGGTGACCGAGCGTGGAAAGCCATGCTTCTGTTCACGTGAACAAACTTGGCGCCAAATTGTGACCAATGAGAGTTTCGAAAAATATGATGTCATAAGAGCTCGCGGTTTAGCGTTTTGGAGGTCTGGGACGACACTGACTGGAAGGGAAGAAATACATTGAAGGTGAGGATTCTGAACATTAAGATAGAAAGATAACTAAATTGCACTTCGAATCGACCAAAATTAAGTTCGCCTTTTGAGTCAAACGTCGGACTTTGTTCCGTCGACGGAAATCCAGTCGATCTTATGCCGTTCTAATATACAACTCTAGTCCACGGAATCGATCGAAACTGACTCAGTCGATCTTAAATGGGATAAACGTCGAACTTATCATGCGCTTTGTTGTCGAATTTAGTTGGATGCATGCTAAGATCGACGTTAAATCCGGACCTAATCGACTAAAACTAGTACTGAGCGTAACAGATTTTGGTTTGATGATGTGGTTAATACACAGATAACCGTTTGTGAATGGCGTATCAAGGAAGGGGATGGGGGGGGGGGGGTCGAGGGGATTTGAATCCCCCTTTCCACCGTTTTAGATTCTGTTTTGGAACTGGGTTTGGAACCCCTCTTCCGAAAATCCTTGGGCGACCTCTATGATACTGTTCTATGATACCGGTCAAAAAAGCACTCTAAATTATCAAAAAGAGCATATTTTTGTGTGGTATCACGCATAGAGTGATAGACCATCACCAAGATATTGCAGAGTAAAACTGCAAAAGTTTTTTGCTTTATGTATTTCTGTCAGTGGCACTTTTATCTAGTCAGCACAATTTGCATGTTCATGATAAGTACTGCTAGCACCAAAGGGATGGAGCCCTTTGTTTCGTGTTACAATTGGTTTAAGTTGTTTACTGGTAAGTGCACCAAGACAACAAATGGAGTAAGTTTAACACTATTTAACTATCTTTTCCTTTCTTCAAGGCTACCTACCAGAGGTAGATTGATTGTGTTTAACAATAACAATTCAAAGAAAAAGATGAGCAAGTCAAAGCCACCAAACAAGAAGCTTTATCAATAAAGTGAAAAAGAAGAAAACAGATGATATATAGACGTTATAGGTGTTCCCTTCATTGCCGCCCAGTCAGTTATTTGTATGAATCCTTGTAATAGAGGTTCTAGGCAGATGAACACACTCACATGAAGAAAAAATTGGGCCCCAAGGATCATCCGTGGATAACTCTATACCCCGAAAATTTGCTATGTTGCCAGCATGGTGAGTCCCGGTGGTGTAGTGGTTATCAAGCCTGACTAGTAACCAGGAGACGCGGGTTTGAGTCCTGTTCGGGGCATACAAACCATTTTTTTCGGATGAGTGTGTATAGAAGGGGAAAAAGAAGAAAACAGATGATATATAGATAATAAAGTGATTAATGCTACCAGTTGTTGCATTGGCCCACCATTTTTCCAGTGCTCTATTTTGAAAGGTTGAAATAAATTATTATTTTTATGACTTTCAAGGTTTTTCATAACCTATAGGAACCCTGTTTCAAGTGTATACAGTGATGACAAAAAAAGTTATCTCAAAATAAAATATAGATGGATTTTTCATTTGCCCAATAAGCTTGGTTTTCATGACTGACATAAGGAAAAGAAGCACAAGAGGAAACAGTTATCATGGTTCATAATTATGGGTCCTGGAAAACCTGAAAAGTTCTGGAAAATCGAAAATTTAAAATCCAGGCAGGAAAAAACCTGGAAAATTAGTGACAGTGCTGGAAAGTCTTGGAAAATCTGCTTTTTTTTTATTTTGGGACAGTTCATTATTTGTCAGAGAGAGGGGGCTTGGTGAGAAATTGGGATGCCTCAAAATTTTTACTGCACTGCTAAGGGGGACCCTTAATTTTTAAATTTTATAAAAGGGAGGTATTTATTATTCTAACAATGCAAGGATCTGACAAACACTTTTCCCTCTGCTTGCATCTGCATTGCATTCTGTTTTCATGGCAACATAAGTGGCTGAAACCTCCACAGAAGATTCCATCTCTGGTTATGTCAAGGTTACGTTTGTGTTTACCCATTTTCATGGTGAAATGAGAGCATTATGCTTCCACTGGTGTTTATGTTTCTTGCATCTCTCGTGAAAATTAGGCTAATTAGTCTTAACTATCCTCAATTTGATTTATCCATCAGGGAGATGGTATTTGTAAGTAGAGGATTTGGTGTATGCAGAAACTTTCACAGAAGTATGTTAAACATGTCAAGCACCATATCCTTGGTTCTGTGTAGCAGAACTACAAAACCCTTGAGAACATGCTGTCGTCATTTCAAGACATCGACTGCCCTTCTCTCGGCCAGATCTCATAGGAAGAAATTTGGTGTAGTGGTAACAGAATTCCCACAAAGCAATGAAATCAAACCAGTTGTGGCAATTCTTGGGTGGAACAGTTCCAAAGACAAGCACATAGCTAAATACAGTGCCATCTTCGAGGACAAAGGTTTTGACACTGTCCGCACCACAGCAAATCCTTTCAATACATTCCTTAGAACAGGTAGCAAGGTTAAAGAAATCAGTGAGCATCTTTTGGATACACTCCAAGGGATGGGATGTAGCCAAAGACCAGTCTTTCTTTTCGCATTCAGTAATGGTGGTTGTGCGATGTTTTTTCACATGATGGAGGCATTGACAACAAAAGGGCACAAATACCACAATGCAATGCCAGTTGTGGGAACAATCTTTGATAGCTGCCCAATAAATCCAAATATGGATAGTGTGAAGATTGTTCAAGAGAGTGTTACAGATGCCATCCAGATGCCACTGTTAAAGCCATTGGTTTGGTATAGTTTGGGGATTACAATTCCCTTTGCAGTCAAATATAACTCCACAGTTAAACGATTCATGGAAGACCTCACTAACTCACCATTAACATGCCCCAAACTTGTTCTGTATTCCAAAACTGATAAACTTGCACCATATAAGGATATTGATTCATATATCAAAGCCATTGAAAACAGGGGAGTTGATGTCATGGCAAGGTGCTGGGAGGAGTCAAGTCATGTCAATCATTACAGAGAGCACACGGAGGAATATCTTGGCCTCCTCGATGCATTTGTTGATAAATGTCTTAACATGTACAACAAGCAACATTTGAGAGAAGAGTAGCATTGTCATCAATATTAATTTTTTTTTCTTCTTATTTTTTGAGATGTATTAGACCTATAGGCGAGGTTGGGATTTGGTTCCCATTTGATTCAGTAGTATGGACCTTTATGACAGTTAGACTATGGTCCAAGTTGTAATTATTACTGGTACTTAAAAAATTAATATTGTTGTCAGTTACGGTGACTGAACACAGTTATAGAATGCTTGAGTTACATGTAAGTATCTTTACTACATGATACAAACAGCTGCTTACTTCAAGTTTGGTATAACATACAGTAATCTCTCTGACTAATAAGCCCCATATTTCCAGATCTTCAAGTTCCTAAAAGAAAGACATGTGGGGCAAAAAAGGGCGTTAAGAGTAAATTCTGTTCTCAATCTTAACATTATCACTTCAATTTGAAAATAAGTTTTGAACCAAAGACTGTGCCAAACTTACCGTCTTCATCAAGGCTGGCTGGCATTTCAGAAGAAAACTAATGACTTCACCAGTTTCAAACAAACCCCCCCCCCCCCCTCTAATAAGCAGCCCCATCTGAAGGGCCTGAAATTGATTAAGCTCCCTGAGGGCTTATTGAAGAGGTTACAGTATTTAAAATACATTAAAGTACAAAGAAAGTTGATACACACAGGTCATTGCAGAAGCTAATCGTTTGCACCTTTAGATCCTTATAATTGCATAAAATTATGAAATCGTAACTTGTTTTATTCCACAGACATTGGTATGTACACCTTTAGTTTAATGTACCACATACCCAATGTAGTTTTCTGAGCATCTTAACCTTTTGAATCTCAAATCATATCATAAAGGAGAAGTGAACATTCACATAGATGTCCTGGTAAATTTGATCTATTTCTTGGAAATGTAACAGATTGAATGTAGCCAATAATTCTATTTTTCATGTTTTATGAAAAAAAATGTTCCGAACATTAGATTTTTGTCTGATAATGCATACATTGTACATTTGTACATGTATATGGGACCATCACTTTTTCATGACATTAATTTTACCTTATTTTCACAGACAGTTCTTAATTCCAAAAATAAGCTTCATATTTCTGTATTAAAATTACTCTGAGCCACATTGTGTCTGTTAGATTTTAATTTCTTGCTGTTAGTGACAAGTTGTGATGTCAACTGAAGTCAAGAAAAAATAATCAATTTCTAATGAATAGATTTTGAGCAAATTTGGCAAAAGTGGTATTTTAATGCAAGTTGGGAACTTGCGAGCATTTCCTTTTAAATTAAATCAGATTTCACAAAAATCTAAACAAAGTTATATAATATTATAATTATATTGCATGTTTGAATTCTTTCTGACATATGCCCCTATAATTTATTGATAACTTCCAGAAACTCTCAAAACCATGTTCAGTCACCTTAAACTGAGTTATTCCTGACCCCCCCCCCCCTAAAAATATTTATTAAGCAGAACTTAGTTGGAATCCAACAAAACAGATCTATTGTTCTTGGCCCACTATAAAACAGTAAATGTTCTTCCAATAAGAGCACTTTTTAAGCACCCAGTGAGTTTGTTAATAAACATATGTAAAATTATAATATTTATTTATAGTCTTGACCCAGTTTGCCTAGTGCAATGATATGAAAAACGACCAGTTTTGTCAATGTAGAGAAGCTGGGTACATACACATACACTCAGCCTGCAGCACAGGTCACTCGAGCTCTGAGTTTGTCTATAGATAGCATATTAAACAGTAAATAATGTGTTGGTATTACGGGACTTTTTATGGTCAATCACTGTTGGTACAAAAGGTCAGATAAATAAACACTTTTAGTGACAGTAACACAGTGTATAAATTAGCAATAAAAAACAGAGTGTTTGTTGTCTCATGTTACTTCAGTCTTCCTTTGTAAATTTTCTGCCTTTCTGTTCATTATTTCCCGATATTTCTCCCAGCAAAGGCTCAATTTTGGGCAGTGTATCATTATTTTTGTTTAATTTGTATTTAAAAGCATTGTTACTACACTTTCCTTGGAAAAGATCATTTAACTTGAAACAGTTGCTAAAAATAGTAACATTAAGGTACATCAGATGAGATACTGAACTAGAATTCAGTGTACTGGACTCTGTTCTGATCTACACAAGTCATTTGAATAAAATATAGTATTCATTTACATGACAGTACATGCCTTAAGACCAGCAGCTTTTCATTTGAGTTTGTCAGACCTGTTTAACAGAGTACTGAAGAGACATGATGGTACGGTACATTGTTCACTGACAAGTAGTTGTACACTGAACTGATCATCATCATGATTGCCGCACAATAACTTGACTTCCTGGGTTTGCAGTCCACACTATACTTTCATAATTGTCACTTTGTTAGTCAAGAAGCTAAATTCTCATTGCTCTGTTCAGTCCCATTTGCTCTTGGTTGGACTTCTCTGTACTGAGACACTGACTGGCTGCTTGCCGCTCTTTGTAGTGTTCATGTAGGAAAGGTACATTACACACCCTGTTATACTGAGAACACCGAACACCATGACAACCTTGTTCTGAAATTATTGTGAACAAACAGTGAGTTAAAAACTTTTGAACTTGGTTGAATATAAATATCTGACTTCTTACCAGGTGTCTGAGTGTGATTAGTCTTGAAATGGATTTTAAAAAAAAAATAAATACCCTTAAGTTAATGTGTGTCTACTACCACTTGAAAGCTTTAATACCAGTAATTACTTTTGCAATGCAAAAATCTGTCCTGTTAAGTCCAGCCAATTGTGAATCGCAGTTTCAGAAGTTCAGTGACAGTGTATTACTAAGGCTTTGGAAAAAGCTACTACCAAATGATTACTTTGGTTTGTTTGTTTTTTTGTTTGTTTGTCAAGACTTTGGCATTGCCATGTCAATCTGCTTTGAGTAGAACTCATTGCTATTCAAAGAAATTAAACTATTGAGTAGACATTTTGCTTGTTCTGAGAGAGGAGTTGATATTTTATGGTGATTGTTTACTGACTTGTGATTGGCTCATGAGCCAAAAAGTCGGACTGTGATTGGTTCATTGAGGTGTCTGTTAACAGGCTTGTAATCAGACAGTATCCGATAACAAGCTCAGTTTAATCGGACAGTTGACAGACAGGTGAATAACAAAGAGTTCAATAGACCAATTGGAATTGAGGAAATTGCAATTTTTATGATAAAATTAGAAAATTTACTAACTTAGTTTTTAACTAACATATATTAATAGAGTATATATAATATGAATAGATAGAGTATTATTAAAATTGCATAGAACAGTTACTAAATATTAGTTTTTTAATTGCCAGGGCCATAGCAAGCCTCGGAAAACTTGGGGGCACCGCCAAGAGCTGAAGGTGTGAGGTTTTTAGGGGGGTCCGGGGGCATGTTCTGAAAATTAGTTTGTCTAAAAACATGTTTCCTGGGTTTTAAAAGCCATTTGAAACAAAATCAGAGTATCTAAAACTAGCAAAATATGACAAGTTTTTCTCAAACTTGGAGCAATTTTCTGAGCTTGATACATTTGAAACATTTGCTGGGGATAAAAAACTGGGGGCCGGCCCTACCCCTTGCCACGGCCCTGATTGCAGCCTCTTACTCTTAGTGAAAAAGTGAAAGATTACTGTGGATCAATGAAACTATTATTGTTTAATACTGAAAGAACTTACCAAATTTTAAGACGGGAATACTACAGTTTGACATCACATTAGTCAAAAGCTGCCACATTCCGCTTTAATATAACAATAAAGTTAAATCTACTCACTGGCTTGATAAACAGCTCTGGATTTATGAGCCGAAATATCAGCGTGGACTGTCTCATTCCACCAGCTTTCTTCCCCTGCGATGGGGGAGACGACGCCATCTTGTTTGTGTGCTTCCTCCGCGCAGACGGCACTGGGAACGAGGTTGTCGCTCCCCGCGTGGAACGACCGGGAAGGGCCGAGAAAAAAAACATACCTGTGCGCAACTAACTTTTGTCTTTTTCAGTAACAACAACAACAAACTTTTATTTTGCATTTCCTTCTATAATATAGATTTACATTATTAAATTTATAGCACTATACTTTATTTTTTTAAAGTTAAAA
>JAOBYE010717002.1:0-10774 GCA_025403585.1 Parazoanthus swiftii
TATGTATGTATGTATGTATGTATGTATGTATGTATGTATATGTATGTATGTATGTATGTATGTATGTATATGTATGTGTGTATGTAAGTGTGTGTGTGTATGTGTGTGTGTATGTACAACTGTATGGAATGGAATGGAATGCATGTATGTATGTATGTATGTATGCATGTAAGTAAATCTGGCCGGTATTGTATATAAAAAACACACAAGCTGTATACAGTTTTACCTTCAAGTACAAAAGCAATTTCACTCTTGAAGTCTTCGAACTTGAACGGAGTGAGGAAGCCGAGAGATCCGAGATGAAACGCCATCACGGGAGGGCAGCTCCGCTGTAATGCATGAACGGTGGAAATTAGTGGGTTAAAGGTCAGTAGATGACAAAACATTAAAACAACAAGTAAATTTCTATGGCACCTTTTGAAGGCTTCTAAAGCGCTTCTACAGATAGAACATAGAACTAAACAACGGATCAAAACGAAAAGTATTCAATTGTTTCTTAAACGATTTTTCAAACTGTTCTTGACGAACAGCAGAAGGTGTTTCCACAAACTGAACCTTCTTTGCGGCTACTTCAAACGTACGCGTACCAAACGACTTTAAGTTACATGCCAAAAATGGTACCCTTTCATAAACCTGTTTCCCATATACAAAAATGCAAATTATGGCGACCCTTTCATTTAGTTTCTACCTTTTCATATACTACCAGCATGAATAGCCACCCCTTTAGAACAGAGCCCTTCCCCCACTCCAACTTATAGCCAACTATAGGGAGTACCTCCTCCCTCCACGGGGTTCGTACTATTTACTAAAAAAGAAATTTTGTGAAGCTCCCTTTCACTAGACATTGCGCCACAACATTTATTACTCTGCAACGTAAGCATACATCTTTTGTTTCCCTAATACTTTGAATGTCAAACAACAAATGGGAACAATACGAGTATGTATACGAAGACTTGATTTTAACAATTACAAAATCCGTTTGACTTTAGGTGATAATGCGTTTGAGTATTTCGAGAACAATTTGACAACTATAGCTTATGGACATTATATCTTACGTGGTACTCGGAATATCGGATTCTGAAAAGGCGACACCAAATACACCATTATATTTTAATATTTTAATTGTGAATCATTTGCTCATGCTTAAATGATTTTCATCTGCGGAAATTTGCTAGTTTCAAACATGCATTTTTTACGGACTGATAAGATTTTAACTTTTAGGCTTTTTATTACGTCAGGGAGTTTATTTTTATCAAGATTTTTTAACTAATGTATAAATCGGCCTATTTGTACTTGTGTAAGTGAAGTGATTAGCAGCCTAAGGCTTGGTCGGCTATGGGAAATGTTGCTTTTAATTATAACCGGCAAATATTCGGAGCTCCCAATGCAACAAATGATTCTGCACTGCCACACGTAATTGCTGTTGTGATTACCTGAAACAATGTTGAAACGTGCAGCAAAGTGCCGTCTCCTCCAAGGCACAAAACCAAGTCAATCTTGTCATCTACATTGTCTCCTGTAGCACAAAAACAATCGTCAAGATTGGATGGCATATTTGCATATCCCATGTAAACGTTTATTTACAAGAACTATTCTTAAAGTTAAATCATATCTAAACAAAACCAGACTATTATATATTGTCACACTACTGTAATACACATACCAATATCAATAACGAAAACAAAATACGATTTCAGTTATAAATATAATAATAAACTTGCCTTCTTTGAAACAGAAATTTGATCTAATTGGCTTAAATTCTTCATCTTCGACTACCGAAGGCTCTTCTAAGGTGGACTTCTCAACATAAACCTCCATTTTCCGCTCCTATAACAATAAAAGAACCAGTCTAGGCTAGGCCGGCCACGCAAATATATTTTCAAAACGGTTCAAAAATAAAATAAACAAAACACGGAACACTAGCTAAGACTATATAACCATAAGCGGTTAAAAGCGTTGCATAACACCGACACTGACTGCCGTGACCAAAAGTGCCACACGATACTGGATGTCTCTTGTTTCTACACAGAATAATCTTATACTTTGTTGTCAGAGTTGGAGTGGATGATCAGTTCCTTTGCTCTCACATTCAATAAGCCCATTTTTATATTAATACAAAGAAAAGATGGATGTCCATAAGCATGGTGCGAGAAAAGGGGATAATATACTTCAGGAAGGATCCAATTTGTCTTTATAACTGGCCGGATTGACTGCGATTGTCCTGCAACGTCGAGTGCTATTGTTCATGAGTAAACCACCATAATGCGGAAAGGTTAGAGGGCGCAGATGCAGCCACCCAAGGTCAGTCCCACGTTTAACAATACCGGCTTTCGCGGAGTTGATATTTTAGAACTTCTTTCACCATACCGTCCGCGGACATATAATAGAGAGCTTAAGCAACGAGGACGGGAACGTCAATGAGAACGTCACAAAACAATGATCTTAATTACAGAGTACAATAACTTCACGTTGGAATGAAACCAGCTGGCCTTCTTTACGTCGTCGTCTTTAGAAACAGAACGTGAAAAGTTTAGTTTTGGAGAGAACGTGAACGTTAGAGTATAAATTATTTTCAATCTTCTTGCATCTTTAAAATTAATGCTTTTGATTTTTCAAATTCACACACCTTCTGGTAAAACAAAGAAGAAACGAGCGAGTTACACAAACAAGAAAAGGGAAAACGGAAAGTTAAAAATTCAACAGCGGTCTTCGTTGACGTTCACGTCCTAGCTGCTTAAGGTCCCTATTTACTAAGCCGTCGGTTCTAGAATGCTTTCTCAATGTATCCTTATTTTAAGGAAAAAAACACGTATCCCGATAAAAGTAGGGTGCTGTCTTGCTTGCCACAAATCTGAAGAGTATGTGGGCTATGGAACCCAACATGAAACCTTCTAGTTTTCTCCCCTTTCTTTCCCTTCTCTTCTTTTACTGTACTTTATTTTATTTTATTTTACGATACATCACTTTACCGTACCATACCACACCACACCATACCATAGACCCGTAGTACCCCCTCCCCCACGAACCAAAAAGCTCCGCAACAGTTGGTTCAGTTAACAAAAACGAAGAAGTCCCATTCTGTAACAATTTGCCTTTAATACCGTAAATCGGAACTAGTAAAAAAAGGCCGTCAGTGCGTTTGTCCCTCAAATTTGGCTTGCGAGAGTCTCAGTCTACGAAATTTATGAAACTGACTGGCTTTTTTGATGGGTTGTGGAGGGCATACATGGAACATGGAAATTCTTAGTACCCAGCCGCCCTTTGTTTGCACACCCCCATGTCCCCCATCAACGAAATTTCTGGCTACGGGTCTGCACCACACCACACCACACCACACAATACCATACTTTACTTTCAGATGAAAAACGTTTCTTACCACTATCAACCACCGTGTTAATTCTTTGAAACATCGAGTGACGTTGCCATCGCCCATCTTCTTGATAACGAGTACAGTGACCGGAGGCTTGGTCCAATCCAGAAAATGCTCGGCCGGGTCTACCTGGACATGGTTTCTAGTACGGGAAAAAAACGAATGAAATACCACTTCACCTAAACTTCATCAAATTTTAGAGCCTCGGACCAGTAGCGCTGTTTGGATTCCTCTGCAGCTAGTTCGATCTGTAACACGTATTAGCGGCAAAAGTTGCAATATCGATTAGGGAAAATGGTAAAGTTCTTCTCATAAGAATCCCTATATTTTAGCCTTAGCTGTAGTTATTACTTCCACAATCCAATGCAGCACATTCTTGTTGCACTGCATGTTAAATTCACAAGACAGGAAAAGGAATTTCAACTTGTAAATGATAATAATGTACCTTTACCAGTTAGATGAACAAGTGCCTAATCAGGCCAGGAGGCACAAACATAGTGGATATGAAATATGATGGGTCAATTTACATTTAGAAACACACACGAGTAAACTAAAAAATGAAAAAAACATTTAGGTGTAACAATATGTATGATATATACACGTAGGTCGTGCTTTGCAAGGATCTCTTCTTGGTTTAAATTGAGTTATCAATAATATTCGCGACTATTGAACAAAATTACCTTACGCAAAATTATCCATAATTAGTACAAAGTATACCATTGAGACATAGAATGATAATTCGGAGGCTAGCTTATAGCCTTAACAGTATGGAGCTCGTGAAATTGGATCTTTGACATGACGTAGAGTTCTGTTTTTGAAATAAGACAACGTACTTCGATTCAGAGCTATAGATGGCTGAATTTCCTTGTCCTGTTAGCTTATCTCGCTGGCAAGTCCATTTGTGACAAAAGTCGGCAACTTATACTATAATTAGAACGTCTTGGCGAGATAAACATTTAAAATGAGTTTAATTTGGATTTGTAGTGCTCAATACCATACAGATGCATGATACATTGAAGATTTCGCTTTACCAGTTTGGCCGCCTTCCTTGTCTTGGCTACGAAATGCACTGAATACTGCTCCAAACTAAATTTCGCTTGCTAGTTATATGTTTTTCAGCCTTTAAAAACTCGGAAACATTTACGTTCTCTCGGTTAAATATTAATACTTTTGTGACGTCAATGTAAACCAAGAATAAATACAGTGATGTAAATGTGATAACTTAACAAAATCAAGAATAGTCTATAAAAGTTGTATCCGGAGGACTTGAATATGCCGGTAAACGTCTTGAAATCAAGAGAAACTAGGTAGTGATTGCGGTGTCGCACTTTGCCTTTGGCCATAAAAGAAACGTCGGTCCACAACATACACAAAACAACCCCACACTCGGCTTACAAGAGGTATTCACAACGGTCAGGCCACCATCAAATTGAGTGTACTGATTCCTCTGTTAAAAGTAGCAATTTCGCCTTTGTCACCTACATATGTACACTCAATTTTTGTTTCTATTGCAAGGAAAACTTTTCCGACTGCTTACTTATAAACCAATATGCTTCTAGCTGTTTTCAAAACTATGACTTGAGTGTATTAAGCAGCCCATTTTAAAAGCCAACTCTGTAATAAACCATCAACTGGAAGTACAAAGAACTATACTGATACTGATATTTATACATTATACATTGCACTGGTCACCTGGGAGATGCAAGAGAAGTATACAAGCAGACTACGGCACTTTTTCACATTTAAACAAACTCAAGAAATTCCAATGATTTATCACTAACGGCAACGCTTCGTTCTTTCTTCTAAAATGTAAACATAAATGATAAAAGAAGAGTAGAATCCATCGAGAGGCTCCATTAACTGGTAAATTCTTGGTTTTCCTTGCTACTTTTTCTTCTGGCGATATACAGTAAGAATGCAAAAACCCTTCATGCGAAAGTCTCTGGTACTACAGTATCCCACTTACTACAGCCCTATTCTACGGTGGTACAGGCACAGTTGCATATATATACCTTACCCTGTACATATATACCTTACCCTGCTGTGTTTGTGTTGCTTTGTGCACCTTCAAAGGTGGTTTCTATCGAACCGCTTTGATCCGTCTTCGTAACTACCTTGGGACTAACTGGATCGCTGTTGCTTCTTTTGGTCTTCAAAAAATTGAATATCACCCTGACAAATTCTTTATCTCTGATCTTTTTTCGAATACTGTTATTGAGCGGCCCGTTGTCTTCGCGACTGTACATGACTACAGCTGATTTCTGTATACAGGCCTGTCGTGTGGTATCAAGCCGGTACATGTGAAAGAACTTCTACGAAAATTTATGTTCTGTTGATCTATTCAGTCGACCATCACTAATTGTTTGTGTGATTATGTTCGTTAACTATCATAGTTGAAACGCGAGCACGAAATAGACCGCTTAGCCTTTAGCACTGTGAAACGCGACACAGAAACGGTGTATCAATTTGTTGATGTTAGAATAAGAAGGACGTACAGAATTTACGTATTTACAGGTTGACGAAAAAGCTTTATTTCGATTTTAGTAATAATCCATCTTCAAAATGAAATGATACAGTCCAATACCTTTGAGCGTATAATTTAAGCTAAAAATACCAACAAAAGGGGCAACAGAACTTATTTTCTGAGAATATAATATATATAAACAACCAAATATCCAAGAAAGAAGTATATACGTATAAAGATTTAAACATGTACTTTCTACAACAAGACGGCTGCCGTACATATTTGGATAATATTGACACACAGCCTTGCTTAAAATGGCGGCATATATTACTGTTAACGGCTGGTATAATAGTGTTGAATCCAATAATGTTCGAATTAGAAACTAGCGTTAAAGGATATCGTTCACAAAGCACGTGCAAAGCGTACAGTTAGCCTAATATGCATTTTTCTTTGTCTGTAAAAACGAATGGCAATTTTTTCGTCTTTAAAAAACTGTGAGGGAATCAACAACTTATTTTCCGTGATTCTTATTCATTTTAATTGCCTAGCACTTTTGCTATTGTCCATTTTAAATGTACAACCCTACATTAACGCGATAAAGCAATGACGTACTAGATACATCACGGTCATCCTGTGGTCGCACGCTCCAATGACTGTGGAGCCACGTCGGTTGAGTGACATGTCATGCCATTAGTGGCAGTTACAAGAATAAGCACGAATATCGAATAAATCTGAACGGGCGCGCGTTTGTTAACACGAAGAAAAATGTCACTGTTTGAAGAGCGCGGCTATTTCAAAAATCGTTTTCTTTCGAAACTTCCCATAACATAAACTAATTGAACAAATACATTCTTGTTTTCGAGGTAACGTACACTGAGCCCAACAATATTCTCCTGCATTAGCCTGAATATATTACCAATTACGTCATCGTAAAGCCACGCTCTCTTAGATTTCATAACGAAATACATGTATTGTGTTACAGTTTGTGAAACCGGTACGTTACACTGTTTTTCCAGTGGCTGGACAACCTTTTTCAGCCAGTAACGTCATTCCTTAACTAGTACTTTTGAAAATTTTTGACTCGGTAAATAACTGCTGCCTCAAAGTCAAAGTACATACATGTATTGTGCTTTAGGCTTGACAAAAACACTGCAGGGGAGCGCATAGGCAATTATCTTTACACATATTACCATATCCTTTGTCCCCAGGCTTCCGAGGATGGTACTACCATCATCAATGCAACTGCCCACTTTATTGGTCAACAGAGTTTAGTAACGTGTCCAGGGATTTCGACAGTCTAATAATGTACATTTACTGTAGCAATAGACAACTTAACTCGTGACATTAGTTGCAACAATAACAACACTAACAGACCCCATGCATAAATGGCGGCTATTTTAATACTCTTTTGTCTGCATTTAAATTAGCCTGACTAGCCTCAGTCATTCAGATTAACATATTCTTTTGATTTTTTGGCTTAAGAACGAGGCTAGTCAGGCTAATTTAAATGCAAACAAAAGAATATGAAAATAGCCGCCAACTATGTATTGGGTCTATAGTAACCGGTATCAAGATAAAGAACTTCATTTCTGTGTCAATTTAAAAGAAATACCAAGGAAAAAATTAAATGCCTCAGGGTCATCAAACTCATTTAGATACAAATGTATATCAAAGCCACAACAATTCGTCCTACTTGACTATAACGTCACTGTTTGTTTATGTGTTTCAAACTCTCTACAGATTTTGTCTCCATACTGCAATTTTGGAACTTAATGCAGTGATAATTTTGTTTACTCTTGTTTTAAAATGGCTTTTTGTGGACTACATGTATATCTGCAGCAGGGTGAGTGATAATTTACTTTCAAAATATGTACATGTATTAACATTTCATTGCTGGATTGAAGTAGAGCAGAACAAATAGTAAACAACTATATTTTGACACTTACAAAACACAGCGATGGGGTTTTTTTTATTGAACTTTTAACCCAATTGTTCTTGTGGTCAAATTAGCCAAGTAAAGATGAAACAAAAGGAAATTGAAATTTCTCAATCGAAAATAATACTGTGATTTTGTTTGTACTATGGTGCATTACATTGTCAGATACAGTGAAACATACAGTGTAGCACCAATTTCACATACAGTAACACATTAAGTGTAGCACTGCAGTGACAAGTACAGTGTAGCACCAATGTCACATACAGTGACATGTAAGTGTAGCACCAATGTCACATACAGTGACATGTAAGTGTAGCACCAATGTCACGTACAGTGACATGTACATGTACCACCAATGTCACATACAGTGACATGTACGTGTAGCGCCAATGTCACATACAGTGACATGTAAGTGTAGCACCAATGTCACATACAGTGACATGTACGTGTACCACCAATGTCACATACAGTGACACATATATGTTCAGTGTAGCACCAATGTCAGTTGCCTGATATGAATTAAATAACAAACTCTAAGTTCCAACTTTATGTTGGGTGGGTAGGATGGGTCACACTGAAGGAACAACAGCTTTTTAAAGCTGGATGAATTTAGTTTCATCAAAATACAGGAGCTTTAAATTGGAACTTGGCACTGTAGAAACTTCCGTTTGCTTGCAGAATACTTACATGTACTTTCAAAATCACCCCCCCCCCTCCCTAGAAAAAGCTCTGTTTTAACACTTACTGAACAGCAACTCCATCCTCAAGCAAGTGCCCCTTGCAGCCAAATTGTGGTGCTGGAGTAGGAGGGTTAATAGATCGACTTCGACTTCTTCCTTGCTTCCTAAGTTCCAATTGATTCAACAAGAAAAAAAAACCATGAGAATAACATATTTTACATGTTAAACTTCATCATTCAAGAAAAAGACATTTGAATTATACCTACACAGGGCTCGATTTTAAAGAAAATTTCTTGTTGTACATGGGGCAACCAAGATTTATTTTTAGTCATCTCGCAAAAGTTGAGATTGTCCTAAATAAAAGTGACTCAAACAGCTATACTAGGTATTCAGCGTGTATGCTTTTTTCCATTTAAATTTTTAACTAGAAGTAAGGCCAAATTAATTTGTAACATAATATTATATATCAATCCATTGGTTCCAGTCATCCAAAGGACAACTAAGCTACTACAGACTATTGGTTGTGGCAAGAAGATTTCAATCGTCTTTGACGACCGTAAAAATCGAGCCCTGCCTACATGAATTTATATGAAATGTTAAAAATGATATTTATGCTCTAAACATTGATAGTAAGAGTATGATTCTTCACTATTGGGTAGGTTCAAGGTAAGTTTTTTCCAGTCACAAAGGGTTAATGCTCAAACATCAACCTTTCACTCCAACTCATATCCCATTGCAACTGTTGTTGATTAAACCAATCATTTTGTTTACTCGCTAATGCACATAAAACAATGTTTTGAAAACTAGTTTTCCAGTGTTTCCAAATCTAAATCTATAACCTCCTAAAGGGTGTAAGGCATCACTGCAGATGTGCAGGTGTTAAGATGAGTGGACATGAATAATAAGTAGGTGCAGGTGCAAAAGCTAAAATAAAAGTCTGAAAGTGTCAGCAGCCAGTGTCATGGGAAATGACGAGTGGCAGCCTTTTCAAGTGCCCCTGCTGCATGATCTTCAATGATGGGGGGTGGTGAGTTCAAGTCTTTGACTGATCTTGCATCGAGACTGTGCCAACTTGAATATAAATTTTGAAACATCACAAAAATTAATGTAAACTTACAAAATTACTGTACATGTGTTTTGATCTGTACAGAGAGAGTGAACTGCATAGATTTTTTATCAGGACTCAGACTTTTAAAATGCTGTTGAAAAAAGTTGAATCTAAGAAAACTAATTACTATAAAAGGAAGAGCATTAATTTTTGAAGTGTTTTCAAAACTGGCCAAATTAGAGCAGGGGCTTCTGAGTGTGTAAACCTAAGAAATACTGCATACTTAACTGTGTGCATGAATCAGCTTTTCATAAATCAAAAGGAGAGATATAGAGTTTGCCAAACAGTAAACACTCTCCGGTTAGTGCTGTTGGCTTTTGAGGAATCAGACCAAGGATAACAATTAAATTTGCAGGTAATTCTGTTCTTCATTAGCTAAATGTAGAGAATGGTGGTGCTGCTAACATTAAATAAATTGTACATGTAGGCTGAAGGTTGAAGGAAATGCATTACTCAAATTGAAGGTTGGTTTTCATTGGTTGAGGTCACGCTTGCCAAAGTTTACTATTATTAGCTTCAGTTTACTACAGTACAGCTGAGAGTAATTCAAGTGTGACAAACTTTTTGGTAAACCCAGCTATAGTAAATTGTGGTGGCAATGGCAGTAGGTCGAGAAGAGAAATACCTCTAGTAAACTTTTTTCAAAAAGCATGGCACATAAGCAGTTGTATCTAAACTTTGTTTGTCTGACTAGTAATTTTAATCAGGTTCTGTCATCACTTGCGAAATTTTAAACCATTCTAGTATGTTCAGATGATGACATTGTTTGCCCGGGTTAAATTTAGACTTTGTTCATAGGCTGGTTTATCTTATTGGCGCCACTACTTAGCACATTTACATATATAAATATCAGTATTAAACACAAGTTTAATCATTGGCAACAAACCCCAGTGTTCCAGGAACATCAATAAAGAAAACGAGTATTTTTTTGTTGTAAATACTTTTACTTAGCTTCTCAAAATGACATCTTTATTCAGCTACACAACTACATAACTAATCAAAAATTGGTTATAAAAGATGTCATCGCTCTTATGGACCTGTCCAGAATGATGTATTCAGATTTCTTACAGCCACATCTTGAACATTGTACAAGTCATTTGATCTTTTATTCCACATTAACAGCAAAGTTCCTATAGATCGTTTTCATGTGACGTCATCAAAATTCTAAAATCTAAACTACAAGATCTATTGAACTGTTCTTTTAATATTAGTTAGA
>JAOBYE010717013.1:0-10774 GCA_025403585.1 Parazoanthus swiftii
TATGTATGTATGTATGTATGTATGTATGTATGTATGTATGTATGTATGTATGTATGTATGTATGTATGTATGTATTGATAAACAAACCCAATAGAGTCTACGTACACAAGTTCCCCCGTCTTCCGGACACTCGCACCACTGATTCTCGTAAACATTCTCCACGTATTTATAGTCACCAACGCGGATCGCGGCCCCCTTGTATTTCCTTGTCCACCTGGCCCCGCTGGGAACATCATCGATGTTGTAAAGAACCTCAGTCCTTGGAGACGCTGTGTTTAAAAACTTCAAGGCGCTCCACTGGTCAACACCATCAATCCCGGAATAACTCACGCCTGGTATTTCACAGTACAGTTTTCAAGTTCAGTTATATTAAATTACTGTCATAGAAAGCTCTAGTTAAGCTTCCGAGGGGCCTTATTTAAGGATTTCTGAAGCAGGTTGGTGGCGTGCCCCGGCTGGCGGCGGGTAAAAACGAAAAATTACTGAAAGAAACATGATTTAATAAACTCAAAGCTTCGCCTATGTTCGCTCATATGTAAAGTGACTACCATTAGATTTTCAGCCAATCAGAACACACTATAAGCGTTATTTGCTTGTTGGAGTAGAGTGGGGTATCACTTTGTCCTATCACAGCTCCCGCCGAATAGATTGATCGTCCAAACCTCTTCAAACTGTTATAACGAAACAGTTTAAGCTAAACCCGAGTCCTCCAGAGAACGAGAAAGTTTGCTTTCTTCTAAGTAGGGTAGGTTAATCGGTGCTTAATCAAATCTGTTCCGCAGAGGGGTGGAGGAAAGAGGCAACAGTTTAACTTACCAGCTCTCCCCAGTAGGGTGGGGTACCAATCTGTCACGTGCATTAGCTTGTTGCTAACTGTTCCCTTTGTATCGCTCAGCCACCTTGCACGTACAAAAGCAGGTGAACGCACACCTCCCTCCCATAGATCTCCTTTTTGTCCACGAAGAGGATAGTTACATCCACCGTGTTTCTTCGTTCCTCCGTTGTCAGAGCTGAAGATTGTTATGGTGTCTGACCAGATTCTGGGCGGTAAGAGAGCGTAGTCTTGATGAATAGGGAACCATGCGCCTTTTAATATTTATGGGGAAATTGGGCAGGGTGTAAAAGACACTTAAATACTCGCAGGAATCGACAAGGCAGAACAGTAATACTTGTTGTACGTCCATGAAGCTTTAAGAGCGACTGTCAGTAATTATCGACCTAGTGGGGAAATTTTGAAAAAAATAAAATCTTACAAACTTTGTCAGATGAAAGGAAAAAGAAAAAAAAAGAGCGTTAAAACAACATTCTAATTGTACATCCTAGTACATATCATCAACACTTCAATTTGCTATATATTGTTTTTTGTCGACAGTTACTGACAGTTGCTCTTAATGCGCTTAGAGAAAAGTAAAGCGAAGAAAAAGTGACAAACAATTTATTCAACTGAACTGATTTTGACAACATATTGCAAGCAAATAACTGTTCTACCGATTATGTCTTTCCATCTTTCTTCTCCACTTTCTGTTGTTGTGGAACACCATCATTAAACAATACCCTGTTCAGCGGCATGTCCCCGTATGTTCCATATAAGGGAGTATTCCTACCTCCCTCCCCTCCCCGGCCCCATCAAAACTTGAAGTTAAGTTTATTGCTTGTCATAGCAAAAACCTTTTGCTAGTATGTTTCTGGAGCTTGTTTTCCTCTAGACCTCAACGTTCACAGCTACATAGTGTTCAAAACGTAAATGAGTTACCATTTCTTATTTAATGTGTGACAAAATTAAAGCATACAGTAGCCTGAGTACCAGACTTTTACCTTGGCACTTCCCGGTGGGGCGCTTGTGAGACAAGTCGGAGCAATTTAGAGCCCAATGCTCCGGTGTGACGTAGGCGCATGCATAAATTTGAATAAATTTGTCATTCTTCTCGACCAATCAGAAACTCGCTGACAGGGCTTTTTGAAACCAAGGGCAAATTATGCGTCTCTTGGTGTCGCCTCGAGAATGAAGACATTTTTATCCTCGAATAGTCCAGTTTCGAATTCGTAGTTGCCGCTGATTACAATGACTACAGACTCTTTTACTCAGCCTTAGCCTCGGCTTGATGTTAAAATAACAATAAAATAACTAACATCAAGATGAGGCTAACGCTGAGTAAATGAGTCCGTAATCATTGTAATCAGCGGCAACTACGAATACTATACGAAACTGATCTATTTGATTGATTGAGTAGAAAACACAGAGTGGCGTCACACCGGGGCATTAGGCGTCTAGTCTCTCAAGCGCCCCACCGGGAAGAACCGAGGTAAGAGTCAGAATTTCAGACTAAGAACACAGCGTTACCCTTTCTGTTTGAAGAGCGCAACAAATTCCCCTATGGCCTCGTCCATGATGTTAACCATTCCAGCGTATGTACGTCGTGTTAGATCAGAAATAGATGCCGAGTACTTGTTGACATACGCATCGGGAGCCGCCATCGGTGAGTGAACGCTTTGGAAAGAGACGTACAAGAACAGTGGGGTGTTGTCCGGGTTGTTGTTAACGATTTCTGCTGTTCTCTGGTGAAGAAATAATTGAAGATAAAATGATAGTGTTTCTTAAGCGCTGAGGGTTGGGCTGTTGAAATGTTTACGACTGCAAAATAGCTGTTCTGTTCGATCAGGAATTTGGGTAGAGGGAGAGAGAGAGAGAGAGTCAGAGAGACAGACAGACAGACAGACAGACAGGCAGATAGAAAGGGGCAGAGGAACAGAGACAAAAACAAAGACAGAGAGAAATACAGAGAGAGACGTTAGTGAAGTATTTTAAAATTACTTGGAAGACAAATTGGGGAACAACTCCTTTCCGTCGGTCCTATTTCTGCAATATATTTGCTCACAGCGATAAGTTAAAAACCATAACAGTTTTTGACATAGTTGCATAAAAATGCGAATGGTGTATACAGCCCGCATGTGGCCGGAACTCACGTTAACAAAAAGCTCCACAGAATACGTGTCGCTAATTCCTGATGTCACAGGGGTGGTGTCGTCATAAAAATCCAGGATCTTGGTTGGACTGCCGTGCTTGTGGTCGTAGTAGGTCTCCGACCCGGACAGGAAGCCGTAGAACGAGTTGAATCCCCTGTTGGTGGGCATGAATCGCGACTGGTAGACCCAAGATGCCATTTGCCGACTAGGTGAGTCTTGTAGCCAGCTAGAATTAAGGGAGGCGGACAGATAGATTAAAATACAAGAAATGTACGGTTACTCTTGCAATGCTGTTGTCAATTACTGCATGTATCAGCTTTTGCTGCAGTTGTCATATTTTCAATGTCATCGTTGTTGTCACTACTTATTCATGATGTCATAGTTAAGAACTTGTGACTTTAATGACATCTATGACGATCTGTTACTGTTGTTATTTCTAATTTCAAGACTGTACGTTTGAAACTCTGAGCCTGCCAAGTGGTCAGCAGCATCACACTTGTGGCGGCTATCTTTGCTGTAAATCAGAGCTCAAAATTTATGCTGATTAAAACTTATACTTTTCAGGTTAACTCGCTTGTTTACTCTTATTACACAAGACTCATCGCTTTTCACTAGCTCGTCACTTATTATGTCAATTGTCACTTGTTGATGTTACTGTCACTTGTCATTCGTCACGTATCAATTGTCGCCCAACACTTAACTCTCACCATTTATCACCTGTTACTCGTCACTCATCGCTAATCACTCTCACTTGTTACATGTCACTTGATGGTGTCAGTTGTCATCTGTCACTTGCCATTCGTTACTTATCAATTGTCACCCAACACTTAACACTCATCAATTTCACTTATCACTGTCACTAGTTACTTGTCACTTGTTGGTATCATTTGTCCTTGGTCACTTGTTATTTGTCACATGTTGATGTCGCTGTCACTGGACGCCATTACTATTGCCGCTACTGTCACTTTTCACTCACTGGCATTTGTCACTGTCACTTGTTACTTGTCAATTGTTGGTGTCACTTGTCACTTGTTGGTTTAGCTGTCACTTGTCACTTGTTGGTGTAGCTGTCACTTGTCACTCACTACCACTGTCACTTGTTATTTGTTACTTATTGCTGCTGTTGTCACTGCCTTTGTCTTCACTTCACTTTTGTCACTCACACGTGTCACTTGTCATACGTTCTCATTGACAACTGTCAATTGTCACTTGTTACTCGTCACTTGTCAATTTTCGTATGTGACTTGTCAGTTGTTACTTGTCAATATCACTGTCACTGTTATTATTACTCTTTCTGTCACCATCATTGCCAGGTGAAAGCTTTTGGGTGGTCAACTTTTAGTTATAGTCACGTGCTCTTTTAAGTAATGTTTTTGTCACCGTAAACTGTTGCACCATTAGTAAATTTGGTTTTCTAATCGATCCTTCTCACCGGTCTGTAGTTTCTGTGGTAGAGTGTCCAATATCGGGAGCGCCTCGGGTTCTTCACTCTCGATTGTTTGATGTTGAAGACCTAACCGA
Source organism: Parazoanthus swiftii (assembly GCA_025403585.1). Taxonomy (NCBI): domain Eukaryota; kingdom Metazoa; phylum Cnidaria; class Anthozoa; order Zoantharia; family Parazoanthidae; genus Parazoanthus; species Parazoanthus swiftii. Next base: position 4,486 of record JAOBYE010717013.1, read on the forward strand.
AGAGGAACGGCATAGGTTGGCCGGAGTCAGTTTTGAACAATGCTTGCACGAGGAAGGTGCCACACTCCTCTGGGAGAGGGTACTCCCTTTGTAAGATGTCAGGGGAGCTCGTCGGAAGACCTAAATAAGCACCCTAAAAAATACCTGGCCCTCAGATTTTGCTACCCAAAAATATACCTCTCTGATTTATATATTGCGTATAAAATGCAATGTTTCAGTAATGCAAAAGTCAAATGCCATTTATTCTTAGCGGTTTCTATAAATACGCTGTTCAGCTTCTCGTAACAGTTTGCGAGCGTATCGTTATTATTATATTCAGGATTACACCTTAAAATACCAGGTATTCTCAAGATTCGGGTTTTGCCCGAGAAATCCCTAAAAAATACTAGATTGTAAATTTCAACCCCATCAAATTCAACATCACCCGACATCCAACTAGCTATAGGGAGTAACCCCCCCCCCCCGGGAGGCCACACTTAAGCGTATGAAGACGCACACATGGAAACGTATGAAATATGTATGCACAGAACAAAGTATTTAACTAGAGCCCATGTGTTTCCAATCATTGACAAGCACAAAGGTGTTTGAGCGTTATTGTAAGAAATCCATGGGATAATCTCTTTCTTCTTTGGAGGAACCTAGATTCGAAGCTTTACAGTCTCCAATTTATTAAAGTGCAACTACCCCAGATTTTAATTCCAAAGACATCTTTTGTATCAGTAGAATAGAATGAAACAAAAACTATGGAAATCGTTTGTTTATTACTTTGATTGCAAGAACACTTTAGTCCAGTTACAATTTAGGTTTCTGTCCGATCACATTCTTGTTTTCACTAAGTCGATCGGTACTTTGAAAATAAAAACCAGATGCAATGGCTACATTCGTAAACAGATTAGAGATTATTCAAGGAACTTGTTGACAATGTTTGTTCACCACCCGACTGAACTTTTGCAGCAGCTACAGATCGACATCTGGCAGATATCGTCCTCAGTAAACCAAGTATCGGCCTTATCGGAAAAAACGCATGGCTAGTTAAGTTGAAAATTTCATCAGATTAGGTGCCCATTTTATGTGCCCAGTTTAGGTGCCCATTTCTTGTTAAGAAATAGTGTTTTAACAATGAGCTACTGACTTTTAATTAGGATATGTTGTCCCCACTCAAGCACTGCCAAAGTCTGTTACTGAACTAGTGGGAAAACCGAAAAAGCTAGGTTTTCAACGGACATGCACACTTGGCGTGCTTTTCTCCGTGTGTATCGATCTATTTGCTGTTTGTTTACCTGAGCGCATGTGTGTCTGCGTGTGTCTGTGTATGTCTCTTTTTGTGTTTGTGTGTCCGTTTGTATTTGTGACTGTGTGTGTTCTGTGTCTGTCTTTGTGTCTGTCCGCCTCTCTGTTTATTTATTTGTTTTTATGAGTGAGTGAGTGAGATGTGTGCGTGTGTGTGTGTGTCTGCATGACCCGTGTGTATCTTTGTGTTAGGTTTTGCGTCTGTGTCTGTGTATGTTCTGTGTCTGTCTGTCTGTCTGTCCGTTTGTTTAGTTTATTTGTTTTTCTGAGTGAGTGAGATGTGTGCGTGTGTGTGTGTGTCTGCATGACCCGTGTGTATCTCTGTGTTAGGTTGTGCGTCTGTGTCTATGTATGTTCTGTGTCTGCCTGTCTGTCTGTCTGTCTGTCTGTCTGTCTGTTTAGTTTATTTGTTTTTCTGAGTGAGTGAGTGAGTGAGTGAGATGTGTGTGTGTTTGTATGACCCGTGTGTATGTATATGTTAATTTGTGCGTCTGTGTCTGTGTATGTTCTTTGCCTGTCTGTCTGTCTGTCTGTCTGTCTGTTTAGTTTATTTGTTTTTCTGAGTGAGTGAGTGAGTGAGTGAGTGAGTGAGATGTGTGTGTGTGTGTGTGTGTGTGTGTGTGTTTGTATGACCCGTGCGTATCTCTGTGCCAGGTTGTGCGTCTGTATCAGTGTATGTCTATATGTGTACATACCAATATGTATAGGGTATTTTCCCGTCAAGAGCGCCCCTCGCGTTGGAGTACACAGAGGCTGTACATAGTAGTTGTTCAGCTTCACTCCTTCAGCCGCCAAGGCGTCGATGTTTGGCGTCTTGATGACCAAGGCTCCATTGTACTGGACATCTTTCCATCCCAGGTCGTCCACCAGAAAGAACAGAACATGTGGTTTTACACTCGCACCTTGACTTTTGACTTCAAGGCACAAACTTCCAGTTAGGAGGAAAGCAAACAGCTGTGGGTGCCACATGTTTTGGAGCTTAGTTGTGGTCGTGGAGTCACAGAACTATTACCACTTGCGTGATGTTATTTTTGCTGCCGTATGGGGTGTTCAACTCATCGATTTACGAAATTTTGAAAATTTTGGGTGAAAATGGTGCACAGAGCACAGAATTGCTGCAAATGACTCAGAAACCGATATGCGTCTGTGGGGTGTTCAACTCGCCGAGTTACAAGATTTTGAAAATTCTGGGTGAAAATGGTGCACACAGCGCAGAATTGCTGAAAATGACTCGGAAAACGATATGTTTCATGCGCTTAAGTATATGCGCGGTTAACAAAGTTCAGCATCAACTTGAATGGCTGAAGTCTATATTTGGCGTGTTTACAGGGATGAGAAAACAATCTCTTTGACAGTGCGTTAAAGTTAGTTATGCATGGCGAAAATGCGATCTACCGTAACTGTTTTAAAATGTCTCTGGGTTGTTAGAACACCGACATTCCGGCTAATAGAATGAAGTTTGTGAAAACAAACAACCATCATATTTACTGTTAGTTTCAAAAGCCGAGGAATTGTCATTCTTTTAAGAGGTTTTAAATTCTGTTTTACATATAGTACTTGCAATACACTCATAGTAACAAATCCCGATAAAAACTACGAATGCATGTAGAATCGTGTGCCTCGGAGTGAGACGTAAAGTTAACAAACACAATCAACAAAAGGTTATGTTGGCATTGCGCTAAAACATTCAATATAAATCCCCTGGGCTTTCTTGCTTGTGTTTACTGAGTCTGTTTGTGTCAGAATTTACTTGTGTCAGCATTTCTTTTCACTCAGTAAGGCTGTGCGTCTGTGTAATTGAAACTTTATCATTCCAGGTTAGATTCCTATTTTTTATCTTGATTTAAATTCGTTTTCCCATTTATTTCATTCAGTTTTGTTTTTTGGTCAGTATTTTCCATCACCTAGATTTTGCGATAAATATTGTGCTTTGATATATTGTGCTTGATATTCGCTTTCATTAAGTCTTAAGAAAAGACCGCGAGTGTCTTTAGACTGTGATATAATACGACTGATTGTTTAAAGAAGTATTATCATTAATTCATCGGAAGACAGGGAGGTTTCTACAAGTTTCTATCACTTCCCGAGCGCTCTACAACTTCTGGAGTGTTTATACCAAAGATAGTCTACTCACCCGCAGTCGGTTTACAAAAAGAAAATTGAAATAAAGTCTTTACTCTCTGTTATCAACTCTACTTTTGCCATCCATTAGCCAGTCAGCGGGTATGTTGTATATGGCATATTTTATAGCGCATCAAATGAGAGAAAAAAAATTTCCATGATTTCCAGCTAAGATACTACTACTACTACTACTACTACTACTACTACTACTACTACTACTACTACTACTACTACTACTACTACTACTACTAATAATAATAATAATAATAATGATAACAGTAATTAACATAAAAATTGTAATTTCCTCATATCTGATTGGTCTATTAATCTCTATTATTCGTTAATTTATCTGTCAACTGTCCGACCAAACTGATCATGAGGCCTTAAGAGATACTACGTAAATTGAGCGCGGTTTTCCTAGGATTAAGGTAGTATTTCGAACTTTCTTGGCGTGACAAACTGATTATTTCAGTCATAGTGAAGAAGTGTTCCGTCGCGCGTGCTTTATTTCTGTTACCAAGGTGATTGGGTTTTTTGAAAAGCGATGAACAGATGTCATTTCTAACCGTTTCTTACAGCTGAAAGGAAGCCGGAATGCCGCCACGGAAATGTCCAGAAGAACTGATGTCATCTTCAAGCACGGTAATGTCTTCAGCGGAAAAGAAACAGCTTCGGGCGTTTCCTAAGTATAGAGGAAAAAACAACGTCTAAATGAATGCTACATTGCATTACGGCAATGAAACTCCGTTTGAAATTGCCTTGCTATTTGGACTGGTTTGTTTTTTAGGGTCCTGAATTTAATTCTTGTGCCAGTTTATTCATGTTCTTGTCACCGGCGTTTTCTACTCAACTTGTAATGTTTCCATTTAAATTTTTCTTCGCTTTCCGACAAAGCAAAACTGTGTGCATGAACTAACGATAACATTATGGTCAAGCAGTTGCAATTTAATTGTTCCTGTTACTTGCACACTCGGGTACGTTTATATAAGGAACGGGTCTACATAATTTGGAGGAAATTAGGGCAATTGTTTTGCAACTCTTCGATTCAATTTTTTCAAAAGCTGTGGCTAACTTTTGCGAAAATGTCCGCAGTAATAAACCTCCTTCCTTCTTCTTCTTCTTCTTCTTCTTTTTCTGCTTCCTCTTTTCTGCTTCTACTTCATCATCATCAACACTTCCACTTCTTCTTTTTCTGCTTCCTCTTTTCTGCTTCTACTTCATCATCATCAACACTTCCACTTCTTCTTTTTCTGCTTCCTCTTTTCTTCTTCATCATCTTCTTCTTTTTCTTCTTCTTGTTCTTCTGCATCTTCTCCTTCTTCTTCTTCTTCTTCTGCATCTTCGTCTTCTTCTTCTCCTCGTCTCCGTCCTCCTCCTTTGTTCTTGTTGTTCTTGTTCTTGTCCTTCTTTAATTTTCTTCTTCTTCTGTAGAGACCGCCAGTTTCTTATACATGTCCGCAACGATCCCCTATCCTGTTGACAAACAGCCTACGGGCAGTTGCTGCAATTGCGATACATCAATATGCAATAGTATGGATAATCCTAATTAAGTTACATCTGTGGGCAGGGATTACATTTGTGCTTTTTACTATCAAAAATCACTGACCCCAAGTATTATGTATAACCAGGAGACAAGATGGAGAAATCATCGACGAAATACAAGAGATCAAGCTTTTGGGGATTACAGATCACATTTGTGGTCAAGGATTAGAATCCCCCTCCCCTCCCCGGCCCCAGTTATCTAGTAGTCCATCCTAACCTAAAGACAGGATAATTGATCTCTAGGTGTGCGAGTATTTCTTATGACGTTGTGAAGTTATTCGATCTTACCAGGTTTCAACACCAAGCAACGAAATTCCGCTCGAGCCCTCATTTTCAGTGCGATGCCGAATATGCCACACGCTCGAAGTGACGTCATCTACAGGTGATTTGTTGGAAAGCCCGTGTGAGTGTCGGGGTAGTATGGGATTCGTTCATCTAAAGTGTTTAGAGCGATGGCTAAAATCCAATCAAAGCAACTCATGCGAGGTCTGTAATTTCAGATTCCACACTGAATTAAGACGCAGGCCTTTCAAAGAGGTGGGTTTTCATTCGAATTTTGTGCATTAGATAATAGTTCAGTTTCAGTGCAGCGTTTAGAAAACTTTTGGAGAGTTTAGGGCTTTAGTTAAATGGCAATTAATTGTCAGATGGTACAGCATCCGAAAACACTACTTCAATCCTACATCTACTTCATTTCCTTTTGAACAAGCACCCTTCCTCATTCCATTAATTGGCTCTATATGAGGGTCATAAAATGTTTAATCGTAAATAAAACTTAAAACTTAAAAACAGTCGTAAAATGCAAAAAGAAAAGACGTCTAACTGTAGTAACTGTAGCTATGTTAAATCGTATCTGTATTTTACAAAATTGTTAATTTGAACCGTAAACCGTAAAATCGGTTTTTTAGTTTATTTTTTAAAATATTACCCATAAAAGGAAACCCTTCCGATCATTAAGACCCCGCTCCTGTGTTTTCCTAAAATACAACAAAACATAACAAACCAGGGAGTGCACGTTTCGTTCTTCCCTAAATGATAAACTGTTTATAAACCTGAAAAATTTAATTGTATGTCGTTGTCAAAGAAAATGTGAAAATACAGTTAGTTGCACTTGCTGGAGTAATACTAAGGACAAGGTTTTCATTCAGTTGATAAAACAATCTATAAACCTAGTATGCCTTTTTAAATTAATTAATTTATCACAGCAGAATCGCCTGAGTTACTTTGAGTGTAGTTTCAGTAGATTAAATATTGAATCATTACTACTGCTACTACTACTACTACTACTACTACTACTACTACTACTACTACTACTACTACTACTACTACTACTACT
>JAOBYE010717024.1:0-25355 GCA_025403585.1 Parazoanthus swiftii
ACTACTACTACTACTACTACTACTACTACTACTACTACTACTACTACTACTACTACTACTACTACTACTATTGCTACTACTACATGTACTTCTTCTACTACTACTGCTACCGCTATATCTCCTACTACTACTAATCATAACAATAATAATGATAATACTGTTGGTAGTGGTAATTAAAACAATAACGCATTCGTAGATCTCAAATGATTAGTTTCACAGCTGACTTCAACCAATGACGATTTGCAAACAATAATGGAAAAAATATTCGTGTAACCTTAATAAATTCAGATTTTTTACTGCTGCTCATGGTTTATAAAAATGATGTTGATAATGATGATGATTATTATGATGATTAGGATTAGGATAGTGATTAAGATTATAATTATCATGTTAACAGTCAGTTCACAACATTTAGTTTCATTTTGAAACTAATAACTTTAGTTTTAAACGAAACAGCCAAGTCAAAGATAAAAAAATTCGCCCTGAACTGAATAAGTTTGTTTCCGTGTACATGTTATGCTCATATTAGTATATGAACTTTGTAAAGAAAGTTGGATTAATAACAAAAAAGCCATGTGTGCGGGCTAAAACCTAAGTTATCATCTGCCCTCTTGTTGTCAACGACTCATGGCGTCATCCCGGATCGGTATTTAAACGTTTGCAGACTGAAAACAGAACACATCCTGATAAGAGAACTGTAATGTGTAGTAATATTCTTTGGCTTTGTTTTTAAATTAGAAAGTAGCCTTAGACTAAAGCACTGTTAACTTCATTGTAAAATGAGACTTGGCAAACACAATACGGAATAAAAGACGAATAGAAAAAAGATGTTTTTTTTCCCAAAGCTTCGGGACCTTGATATTTTTCTTTTTTTTTCGACTGAATTGGCCGCTCAGGAGCTGAGCACTAATAAACTGAACCCAACTTCCGGTTTGGAGTGGCGGGTCCAGCTTTTATTGTAATCACCGAGATCAAAGACATTGCTCGGCATATATTTGTTGTGTATCGCCCTCATGGATGGGCAAAATCGGAAGAAGGGCAAATACGAAGCTGTAGAAATGGATGATCAGAAAGGCAAAACGAGCGGAAGAGAACGGGAGGAAGCGAACTTGCAGATCGATGTGCGCGACAACATCGAAGAGCCGTTTAATTCGGAGTTCTGGCGTCAGGTATTCCAGGGCATTTTGTTTATTCATGTTCATGTATTGTTCTGCCAGTGTGTTCTGATGAAATGGATTGGTGTCATTTTATCGTTTGATGTAAGATTTGAAGCGAATCTGATCTTGTGGTGATGTAAGGATATGATCAGTGTATGAATTGCTGCATAGTAGTTGAAATCACCGTGTGTATGTTTAAAAGTATTGTCTTGAAATTGAATACAAGCGAATGCTGTCATCTTTAAAAAGTTCATTCAACCATTTATGTTTGTAAAGATGACTTGTGTGCTCATTGACTTTTATCGTGAACCGGCCGCAACTTTGCAGGAAGTTCAGTGCTCGCGCCAATAGCAGAAAAAGTTATCATTCCCCCTACATGTATATAATCCTAGAGAGAGACATTCGCTCTATAATTCTTTGAAGAACTGCGTTAATATGGCTTCTTCTAGAACAACCGAGTACACCAATGTGCCGCGGGTCAATATCAGGACAGTATTTCTCTGGCCGTGCACAGGCAAACCAAGCTTGAAATATGGATGTTGTTTCAGTATACAGTCATGTAACTTGAAATTTTGTTTAAAATCAATTTTAGGTCTCGGTATTCAAACTCAGTCTCTTTGCACAATTAAAAATGCAATTTAAAAATGATAACTTTTAGTAACTGAACCAAAATACACCTGTAAACATATTTATCGCTGGAAGTGTTGTGCAAGCATTTATTAAATAAATAGACGTAAGATCAGTGTCCATAGATGAATGAGTACAGTACCCCCTCCCCCACGGTAACCACTGGGTATCTAACTTTTGTTTAGCTCTATAACATCTTGTATCATCTCATTTTGTAACAAATTTGGTGAGTTTAGAATTTGAAGATCTTAAAGCCACTGCCAGAAAAATGGACTTTTTAAAATAAAATTGATTAAATTATTTAAACAATCACTTTTATTGCCTGCTGCGACACTGTCAAGCAGTTTAATAACCCAAAATGTAAGAGGCCAGGAATTTATATTTTATGTTTTATGGGCTCGCCAACATGAGTTTTTCATAAAAAATAAATAAAAATATATGAACATGTGTTTTCCCCGATAAAATTAAAGATGCAAATTTTAGAAATTGCCAATGTAATTTTGAAATACTATTTTCTTCTCCAAATGTTTTAAGTTGAGATTTGTGTGGAAAAGTGACTTTTACATGACTTTTTAGTGTTTTTAATACATGCAAGGATGAGTCTGCAGTAATGTTATGGTTGGAAAATGCACAATGACACACATAAACAAATATTCTTAGCTCGTTTTTGTGGCATTAAGAATTATTTGATACATTTTTGTAATCTTAAAAGACTGGTAATAAGATTCATACCATTTATTTTACACAGCATAAAATTGTTTTTAATAATGTACTTTGTCATCTTTGATATATTAAACATCAAGTACGGTAATAGTTTACAAAAGTATAAGCCTATTATTCACTATATGATTATCCAATTTTACAACTTCTTGGGTGACATTCAATTTTTATTTTTATTCCAACCTCTGACATATAATTCCCATTAAATATAAAATACAGAATGTCTGGCCCTTAGGGTATAAAAATATTTCAATTTGTCATTAAATATCAGGTGAGTTTACAATTTAGAGGATAAGTTCCATGTACAAGATCTCATAATTCAGAGATCTTTAAAACTTTATAATGCATTTGAGTGTATCATCAAAGACTAGTTGTGCAGAAAGATTTTCCTGTGTTGAACTGATGTTTTTAATGTAAGTCCATGTGAGACACTGCTTTTCAAGTTATTGATAAACAATTAATTTTGTAAACTTCCTTTAACTCTTTCGTCCCTCTTAAATCCAGGAGTTTGAAACTTTTGGCCCCTTTTTTCATTATTTATAAGGAGTACTGCCTAATATTATTGCACAAGGCTTAATGATGCTATCTAAAGGTGCACCACAAAGTAACACTAACAGTTCTTGGGCAATATGGTATGTCTTGCACTGAACAATTTTTTTGACTAATTTCAGTGGCATTAATAATCAATAGCTGGTTCTGAACAAAGAGGCAAATAATTGATCTGTGATATCTGACCTTTTTTTATGATAAGTGGTATTTTGTGATGATCAGGGCCTAATCATATATAGTTGAAGAGCTTAGTGTAAAAACAGCTCTGACCCATAAGGTCTGTGAATGATGGTTTAAACCACATATGACATTAAACCTCAAAATCTTCCACTGTTATTATAAATAGGTATTTTGGGATGATCAGGGCCTAATCATATATAGTTGAAAAGCTCAGTGTAAAAACAGTCCACCTATAAGGCCTGTGAATGATGATTTAAACCACATTTAACAAAACCTCAAAATCTTCCACTGTAATATATAGTGGCCATAATCACACTACTGTATGTACAGTAGCAAACACAATGTTGTAGTGTTCTAGGTAATTCCTCCCATTATTGTTACCAAATGACTTTTGACTGCCCAAAAAATGCATTCATTAATGGTGAGAAAACTCCCTAGATATCTGTAGTGGTTTAAATTAAATGACTGTAAGTACCCCTTTCTTTCTTGGACATACAATAGGAGCAATAAGTGACCAGAATGCAATGTAATCGCCCAGGAGTAAGTGTAATTGTAAAACCAAAAAAAAAAAAACTAGAAGCTTAGATCATTTTTTTATATAGTCACCTGAACCAGCACTTAGACCATTTGAGGTGGCTCCAAACCATTTTCCATTTTGCTGCACCACTGAACTTTATGAAAAGCTTGAAATCCAAAACATCTTAATGGATTCATACCAGTTTTTATTAGCTGGTGTTACAACAACATTTTAGCTTTTCTATCCTTGTACTACCACCAGAAATTCTGTTTCCATAGCGATTTGATAGGGCCTCAAACACACACTAATTTTTCGATTGCATTTTACACCAAAATTAGTCTGTGAACAATCCTTTTTTGTTTTGTTAAAATTGTTTTCTTATCAAAGCAAACATTCAAGGAAATTTTCAAAAATTTCTGTCAAGAGGTTTTGGCGCCACCTTAATATTTAAAAAAATTAAGGTGGCACGAAAACCTCTTGACAGAATTTTTCAAAAATGTCCTTAAATGTGCTCTATGATGTACAATTAGTTTTGATGAAATAAAAAAGGAAGTTCACTGACTAATTTTTGTGTAAAATGCAATCTAATGTTAAAAATAAAGTATTTTAAGGCCTTGTCAAGTTGCCATGGTAACACAGATTTATGTGGGAGAGCAAGAATTGATAAGTTTAAAGGTTATAGTAACACCGGCTAAATAAACAGGTAGGAGTAATCTACCTCTATAAATGAGTAAGCCTTTCACAAAGTTCACTGTGGCATTGAAACTGTAAAACTGTTTCGAGCCACCTTAAAGTGTTATTTAAGGTTCGGGCATGGTGTCAGAGGGTATGAATTGCTCGGAAGCCAGAAGGATTGGGTGTGAGCAAATACCCCTTTTGGACCTTTTTAGCCTTCAATCCCATAGTTGACACAATTCTCCTCAAGTTGCTGCAAAATGCATTTTTAAGAAGTTAGAATTCAACACTTTCCTGTATTGACTTATTTAAACTCCCTTGGAAAAATCCTGGTATCAACTCTGAAATAATTGAACAAGTGCAAGGACAATGTGTGATAGTTAAAACCCTTTTGCTTCCATAAAAGGTAAACAACTGCAATTTTTCTTTAATTCTCCGAGAACTAAGAAGGAGTTTCCAATTCCATACCTACAATAAAACTGAAGAAACATGAAAGAGAGAAAATGTACTTGAACAAGGCATACCTTGTCGGCATATATGGTCGCAATACATGTGATCCTTTGGCATTGCGAGTCGTTGTGTACTCAGGTAGTTTTGTCGATAATTTCTTTTAAAATACCTGCATGGACAATTAAAACCTTAATCAAACACATGAAAATTACTTGATTATGATTGGCTAAGAGCAGTGTAATTACATTCATTTGTAATTTCTTCAATGTGCAAAAATGTGTAATTCTGTGCAATTGCAAACTCAATCTCTCAAAGCCGATTGGATGAAAACAATAGAAAGTCAATTTTATGAGCCAATCAAAATACGGCAGATTCAATGAGCAAAATTGAAATGCAGCCTTGAAAACACACCTCGAAATGATAAAAATGCCGCATACGAAACGGATAGTTCAATTCTGCCAAAAATTCGATAATATTTTGTTCAAACAGTAGGAAAACTCTAGACGTAAACAAAACCTCCGCTCCTCGCTCTGGTAAAAACGGTAAGGAAACCGTTGACGTGGGCGCGCGCAACGCACGCTTATGGCCTGGTCGCTAAGGTTTCGCCTTTTTGCTCGAACATAAACTAATGTGATGCGGATGGCTTAATTTTGAGTACGGTTAATACGAATTACAATAAAAGCGAATTTTAATTAATCGAGTGCTAAAGCGAGTTTTAGTTAGTTTTGTCCCATATAAAATATTAATAACTTAACGTAATACAGTATGTTGTATGCTGCAGAGTGCATTGATTTTCAACAGTTGTTTGTTGACAGGGTTTCTCTGTCAAATAAATTCGCCTTGGTCAGTATACTTAGAGCAAAAACGAAAGGAACTGGTGTTTGAAAACACCAGTTTATTATGGTAGTTGAACTGAGTGAAGTGCAATGTGGTCTGAAATCATACGACTGTGATTTCAAAATCGAACAAGCGCGGAGTGCGAGTTTGAATCGAAGTAACGAATATGATTTCAGACCAAAATGCACTACACGAAGTTCAATTGCTAACTAGTTCCTTTCCTTTTAGAAATGTTTTTTTTTCGCAAGCAAAGATAATGCTTTTTAGTTAACGTTTAGAATCAATTGGCTGTTTTAGCTATTGGTTGTTCAAAACATTGTGATTACAGATTTAAAACAGTGCGATTAATTCTGCTGTTGGGAACCAATCAGAATGTAGGAATTACCGGAGATTATGTTTGGAGCGACCGTGAAACCGCCCTTTCATTACGGGAAGAGGAAATATTGACCATAAACTTGTGTTGCTATCAAGGTACGCCAAAGGTTTGATAATGGAATCACATGGAACAAGGCGATGGACGAGGTGCGAGTTGAACGATGGGAAAAGAGATACAAGGAACGGACCTTGGAGGTCATGATCAAGTACTGGCCTGACACTGATAAATATAAAAACAAACCTGAGTTGATTGCCAGTCTGGAGCATCAGGTATGGTTTGTACCGTCTCCACCCCCTAGCCCCCTCCTTGTTCTATACGTTGCGAGGTGACTCCTACGAACTTGAAATGAAGGAACCGTTTTATCAGATCTAACGCTCACCTTTCAACAGGCCTGGTCCTGTTCGCAAGCCAATTGATCTGCCACCTGGAAGAGCGCACATACAATACTAAAATAGTTCATCCCAACGCCCGCTTTGATTTTTTAGATTTTTTTTAACTCAATACGAGTCAGTCGTTGATTTAAAACCTTTTGAAGGGACATCGAAAAATGCAGTTTTTTCATCAATTTTCTCTTATCTATAGTAGTATATCTTTTCAGATCAATCGTTTCACGAGAATTTTGTTAGAAAAAGACCCAGCAACCTACGAAGATATCAGGGTGGACAGAGATGTCGATCCGAGTCGCCCGACTATGCTTCACCTGGCGGCAGAGCGAAACTTTCTCCAGGTGGCTAAGACCCTGGTTGGACAGTGCCACGGACTGTTGATCCTGAGGACCAAGAAACACGGTGACAACCGACCCGAGCTACCGATAGAGAGAGCACTCGAGAAGAAGAATGATGATGTGGCTGCGTATCTTATTGCACAGATGGATAATGAATGGTGGGTTGAGTTGAATTTGTGAAACCTTATTGTAAGGTGTGGACGTTGGACTGTAGCTCATTATGATAGCAGTCCCTTTCGTCCGATCAAAAGAGCACTCGGAAGGAAGGAGGATGATGTAGCAGCGTATCTTATTAAACAGATGGATAATGAGTTTGGGGTTGAGGAGAATGTGCTTTGTATTTTCTGTTTCCTGTGTGTGACGTGACAGCCTGTTCCAAAGTACCGTTCCTTGATACGCGATTGATCTTTTTAATTAATATAGGTTCGTATTCGTCAAAGTTTCATTTGTATTATGGAAGCTTTGTAGCACTGCCGACTGCATGCATGACCGAGGTTTTTAGAATAGCTTCAAGGTGACTCTGTGATGAAGAACAGTGCTTACATAGCCAATATAGCTGAAATTTGTGTTTCTTTTCCAGGGTTCAGAACCTGTTCCTGTGCCAAGATGGTCAACCGAAAGCAAAATTTACCCTCAAGGATTTCATAAATCATCCGAACATGAAGGTAAAAGCATTGATGATTTCCGGAAGCGTGCTGCAAAGAAAACTGTGAAACATCAAGGGAAGAAGATAGAAGTGCCTGTGTACGGCTGAAAGGATTGTATTAAGATTGAAAAAAAAGAATACGTTGTAAGGCGAGGTAGACGAAACCTGAAGTGAATGAAGTACGAAGCGGTAGAGAAACTGAAAAGTCTTATTTTCGATTCCCGTTAACGTGAATTAGTAATGCGGAAAACAGCGGTACTAATACAAAATATACCACACTCGCGATAACACCCAATTATTCATAAAAAGAAATAGACTGTTGGATAAACAGACAGACAGACAGACAGACAGACAGACGGAAGAGCAAATAAACACAGAACACAGACAGAACACAGACACAAACACAACAACTGAATACTGAGACACAAAATCCTCTCGTGTACAGGCACATGCAAAAAAATGGAAAGACTTTTAAAACTATATGTTTCTGATAAAAGAAAAACGCACGCCAACTGATTGGTTCCTAACTGTTGGACAATTTTTTTTGCTTTCAGTTACATTTAAAACTTGGTGCCTTCGTAAACTTGTATATTTGAATTGTACAGAAGAAAACAATTCGTTCCTCAAAATTTATGTTAAAACAGCAACTGATCAAGAGTGTGATTCCTAAAAAAATGCGTACAATTTCGACTCCATTGGACTCTAGACAAATTGCAGAACATTTTAGGCGGAGCCACCCACCAAGTAAGCACAGTTACATGTACTGAATAACAACTAAAAAAGTATAATCAAACAGTTAACGACTCCAACAAAACAATATTATAACACCAGTTTCTAGTCGATCGTAACTACACCAGCACGGAATGTCCGTTTATCCCTCCAGAACGATTTGATGTGTTAACACTGACTTGATTTTCTTTTAATTTCAGAAAACGGTGGTTGCCATTTTAGACTGTTTTATCAATCCCGACTGGCCCTACCTGCCGGAAAGAAAAGAGGAATATGAGGACGAAGATGAAAAAGATGCTGTTGAGCGAGCATGGAGCAGTGTCCCGGATGACCCACTCAATTACCACTTCCTGTATCACGTGCTGGACGCCGATGAACACGGACATCCACCAAAGATCAACGGCGTCAGGAACCCAAAATTTAAACAATCTTCTAAATCAGCTCTTCACTACATCGCAAACAGCAATAACAAAGTAATACCTTTGTATAATGTAGTAATAAAACCCTTAGTTTAAACAGTCCTCAAAATCTGCTTTCCACTACATCGCAGACACGAACAACAAGGTAATACCTTTAATGTATAACATAGTAATAAAACCCTTAGTTTAAACAACCCTCAAAATCAGCTCTTCACTTCATCGCAGACAGTAACAACCAGGTCATGACGGTATTACCGAGTCTTACTATGCTGATACAGTACAACTCGTTTTCCTCTCCCTTATTTATGAAATCGCTGAATATACTCGCGCCAGCTTGTTTTAGAGCATTATCAAAAATGATGGTGTATAGATGAAAGGTAAACCGAATATGTGCAGCTCATCAAGTGACAAGATGTTCAAGCCAGTGAACAGCACAATTGCTTATAAACTGGGATAAACACTTTATTTTATATACTTGTTGTGTAAGGTGAGTAACTAGTGGGAAATATTTATACAGGAAAAGAGTGAACTGTGAATAATCAATAAGCACGTCTTCCAATTTGACTTTTTATTGATTCTTCACTG
This sequence comes from Parazoanthus swiftii, assembly GCA_025403585.1. Taxonomy (NCBI): domain Eukaryota; kingdom Metazoa; phylum Cnidaria; class Anthozoa; order Zoantharia; family Parazoanthidae; genus Parazoanthus; species Parazoanthus swiftii. Next base: position 9,192 of record JAOBYE010717024.1, read on the forward strand.
TACGCTGTTTAAATAGTTCACTTTTTTCCTGTTTTGCAGTTCACAGACGTGAATATGTTGTTAGAGGCTACATTTATTTGGCTTGTCTTTTATCTTATTGTATTTGAAACTGTTAACTTGTCATAGATTTTGAAGAGGAAATACGACCGTTCAAGGCAAAGTAAGGGTAACAAACCACGTGCAATCGGTGAACGTTGCTTTAAATCAATATTTCCATGACGTAACTCTTGTTCTGTGTTATTCCCAGGGAGCCATCCAACACCCGGTGTTGAGAATGTTGGTTTCAAGGAAATGGTCCAAGTACGCACATTTTCTGTTCAGGTGAGAATTCTTAGTCTCTAGTAGCACTAATTTATGACAGAAAACATTTGTTTGATTCAAAACTATGCCTGTATATGCGTTAGGCGTAATACAGGACATTTTGTTGCTTAGTTTCTCTTTGTTGTAAGATGGACAGACAGACGTGCTCGACATGAAACGTACAAAATTAGTTGTACATTTTCAGACCGAATGTCGACTAACATGTGTGGCACATTTGTTTTCACCCTCACATGCCGCTCTACCTGGACGGTCCTGGGTCTAATGCCATTTTTTTTGCCCTTCTCCATAGTCTTCAAGCTGTGTGCTATCTCTTCTTTCTGGCCGTGTTGTCGTTCGCCCTCATCTACGGCTCCACCCGACCGGACCCCAACAAATATACCAACCATGGAGATCGTCTGAGGGCCCTGTGTGAAGTGATTTCCATCCTCTTCATCATGTTCTACATCGTGGTGGAGGCCGATCAGATGGAAAAGTAAGAATCTACTTCATAACTAGCGGTATGAATCATGGCAATTATCGGCGTGACTGTAATCGTAGACATGGCTTCGAAATGATCATGTCTGCTGCCGTTAAAGTCGTGTTTAAAGTTGTAGTCAAGGCTTCGTCGTAATGGTCTTCATCGCTATGGTCGTGTTTGTAGTCGTAGTCATAGCCGTAGTGATCATCTTTGTTGTCATGGTCGTAGTGACAATTGTTGTTGTTTCAAAAGATCGTTTGCACGTGCGTGACGTCATCAAAATTCTAAAATCTATGCTACAAGATTAATTGAACTGTTCTTTTAATATTAGTTAGATATCGGTATCCAAAAAAATTATGTAAAAGTTTTACGTAGATGTGATGTTTTGTTTTTTAGTTAGACTATTTTGAATTTTTCGACAGTCTGACTCAGCATTTCTTGAAATATCATGAAAACTCATAATATGATAGCAAATTCAAAAGTGTGGGATCTGATAAACCTTCAAAATTGACAACTGAAGCGTTAGTTAGTCAATCTGCTCCATTTGCCATGAACAAACGGTTTTGTTTGAGAAGCATATTTATGGCCGCCGCACCCTAAATACAGATAATATTTTAAATGTTATTTGGCTGATGTCTTGGTTGCAAAATATTCTTCCGTTCAATCATTTTGTTTACTTGGATATCTTTTCCTGCTCTGTAAAAAAACAGTTAAAATATTATGCTAATATATTAATAGTAAATAATAGTTGCAGTAATAGTTGTGGTTTTACTATAGTAGTGGTGGTTCAGTATAATTATAGTTATTGATTAAAGTAGTTGTGTTTGATGTTTTAGTTCAGCGAAGTTTTAAGTGTGACTGTATTAGTTGTGATTGCAACTAGGCGTAGTTGTAGAAGTAGCTGTAGCTTTTGTTGTAATTTACTGTAGTCGTAGTTTTGATTGTGTTTGTACTTGTACTAGTAGCTGTAGTTCAATGTAGTTTGTAGCTGTGTTTGTAGATTTATCTTTAACTGCAAGGGTTGGGAGCTGAGCTAAACTAAATGTTAAATGGCGGCTTAGTCCCAAGGTAATGCTCTCTTTATCTCGCTGGTTTGTTTCAGAGAGGGCGTTATGTATTACAAAGATCGCTATAACCTCTTTTTCAACGTGTTGGACTGGCTTGGCTTGCTTTTGACACTGTTCGTTATTCCACTGCGTGTGTTTGAACTAAAGGCGCAGTGGGTATTGGCTTCACTGGGATTTCTTTTTAACTTCATGAGGCTGTTCAAGTTCTCCTGTGTTACAAGGTATGTTTGTGTTTATTGGCTTCACTTGGATTTCTGTTTACCTTCGTGACACTATTCAAACTCCTGTATTATGGAGTACATGCATGTATATGTGTTTAACTTAATGAGGCTGCTAAAGTTATGCTGTGATGTATGGTACAAGCTTCTATCCCTTTTACCCTTAAGTGCTACAGACGCTTCTTGCCTGCATCCGTCTTAAATCATAGCGCGTACGTTGCCATCATGGTAATACGCTTTCTAAACGTGTCGTATGACCTTGTCTTGTCAGACTTTAGTTAAGCTGTTTGCCCTCCACGCTAATTCAGTTTGTACGTTTGCGATAGAAATTTAGCATTGCGTTATTATTACTCAGTAGTTTACACTGATGCTTATAAAAGAAATATACTAATTATATCGACCATAGGATGACCGGTCTGTATACCAACACCTTATGGAAGATTATTTGTCGAGACCTGACCCGATTCATGATCGTGTTTGCTGTGGTGTTTTTCGCTTTCTGTGGAGCGCTGTTTCTCTCACTGAAAGCCACAGATTCTCAAGAACTTTTCAGGTAAGTTTACATCATATTTGAAAGTGTACCATCAAGAACTGTTTTGTATTTACCACATAATTAGAATAAAATGATATTTCTTTGTTTTAAGAGACAGCTCGTTTTTCGAGTACGAACTGCTACAATCTAAATATAATATTCCCTCTGCATGGCTTTATTCACACCCTAGTAATAACGACATCAATTCTTGAAAGGAGAGAAATTTAAATCTGTCTTTGTTGGCCTATTTGTAAGCTAATAGCTTGTTTATAAACGAAACTTCTGCTCTCTAGCTAAATTGAGTACCGACTTGTGTGAGAGGGATTAAGAGGAGGTATAGCAGGTGATATGAAGTTGTGGCTTTATGCAATTCTTGTTGAGAACCTTCACGAAGTTCAGTCGATAGATGTCGTCTTATTTCCTTTTTTACAGCGGATTTGAGCTGATCATGTTGGCCGGCATTAGAGCCCTGGTCGAGCAACAGCCGTTTAACGATAGTTATGAGAAATACAAGTAAGTTTCCCAGTCTGCCTGTATGAACGATTTTTTGTACCCAGTTTTTTGAGTTGTGTCTTTCTGTGCTTTTCAGTTTTCATTCCGCCGATTGCTTTCGTGAATGTCTTATGTTTTCAGGCTATTTTTTACTAGTATTTGTCTCTTCTTTCTGGTTTGGGTATGTAGTCTGTCTGTCTGTCTATTTGTTTGTTTGATGCCTCATCTTCTCTCTCACGTACAGGTGGCTGACTGCAACCCTAGTGTTGGTCTACATAGCCATGGTTGTCGTCGTTCTGTCTGTCTGTCTGTCTGTCTGTCTGTCTGTCTCTCTGTCTGTCTGTCTTCCTGTCTAACCCCTCCCCTTCTCTCTCGTGTCCAGGTGGCTGACCACAATCCTCGTGCTGGTCTACATGGCCATGGTTGTCGTCATTCTGCTCAACATTCTGATCGCTCAGCTCAGCACCACGTACGAGGACGCCAGGAAGATCGCCCGCCTGCAGTACGACGTAGACCGCATGCGCATAATAACGCGCCTGGAGAGCAGCAGATTTGAGAGTTTTGTGAGTATATTCAATCTTTAATCTTTAACTTTTTCAAGTGAGGTAGATCGTTTGTATATTCTAAAATTGACAGGAATGCCGTCGCAAGAGTGTTTGACAAAAGCATATCACTGGGACACTGCATTAGAGTTTCACAGTTCTTTTTTGACATTAAATAACTTAAAATGGCGATGTATGCAGTTTTTGATTATTGTAATAATCTTATTATTTCAACTGATCCTTTCTCTTTATTTCCTTTGAAGACCATGTAAGTAGCGTTAATTTTTGCAAGTTCAAACAAGGAATAACAAAGGGATAATGACTTACTCTCAGTTTTTATCTCCCATGGCTGTGACGAAAGATAGTATCAAGAACAACAATACTAATAATAACCACAATAATAGGAATAATGATAATTTTAATTATAATAATGACAGTAATAAAAATGATAAAGATAAAGAAAGTGATAAAAACAACAACAAAAAATTCTAAGGACACACTTAAATAAAGGATCCATTTTGTTTTGGATAGAGAGCTATTCAACAATGTTATGCGCAAGCCATCGGGTAATATATCCTTAAGGGGCAAGGCGATAAGTGGTAACACACCTTATCTTTGAAATATCTACTTTAACTTTGTGGTTACTGATTGGCTAAGGAAGTAGCTGTTGGCATCTAATTCAACGTTTGCTCTTGGAAGTAATGGTCTTGGTAATGGTAACGGTGGTGGTGTTGTTATTTTTGTTGGTAATGTTATTGGTATTAATGTTGGTATAGGTATTAGCGTTAGTAATGATAACGGTGGTGGTATTGTTATTGGTGTTGGTTATTGTATTGGTATTATAGAATGTTGGTATAGGTGTTAGCATTAGTAAAGGTAACGGTGATGATGTGTTTGATGTTATCAAGATAATATTTATTGTTTTTTGGGTTGACAACAAGAATAATATTAAAAAATATAAATTTGCAAAAATTCAATGTATAATAGGTGATAAGTAACTCTGTTCTTTCTTTCCGAAGTTCGACCTCGTGGCCTTTTTTTTTCGGGGGGGGAGGGGCTGGCAGTAGTTGCTTAGAAAGGATCGGTCAAAAATAGTCATGGTGTCTTTCGAGGAAACATATTTTGAGTTTCAGCGATACATGGCATATGTCGTTTATTATTAACTATGTTTCATTTCACCAGAACTTGCGTATGAGAAAGTATGAAGAAGGAGACTGGATAAGTGAGGAGAAGCTGGCAAAAGGTACTTAAGCATCTATCAGAGTCTATACGCGCCCTGGGAATCCTCAGGCTGGGAGAAACCCTTATGATTGGAACACTTTTCTATTTTTAAATATATACATATACGACAAGGATAAGAAATGCTGCTAAACGTTTATATAGATCTATAAATACATCAGTCGATACGTTCTAGATAATGAAACAGTCTTGCAGATACGGTTTGAAAGTGAACTCTCGGCTTCTTTATATGGCAATATACAGTAGCAGATCAAACCTATAACTCTGATCAGCTGAATGCATGCATTTTCACTTTGAAGAGAATCCAATCAGAATCCACTTTGTTATGTAGATAATATAGAATGATTAGCGAAAATTACTTCGACTTATACTCCTTTTGATTTCAGAATTTCAAAGTCCAAACTTGGTATAAGACCCTCTTTTGGATGAGTTTAAAAAAAGATATTTAAACATCACACCTCAAAGAGTTGAAGCCCGTTTTCATCAATGTCTTTCAGCTGCGTTACTTGATAACAGTGTAACTCAGTTTTTGCCATACGACAATTCTCTAGCTACTAGCATTACAAGCATTATTTTTTATATGTTGTCATTCTTTCCAGCTCTGATGACGGCTCGTAGATTTAAGGGTTATTTTGTTTTTATCTTTTCAAAATTCGTTTGAATTAATTCTTAATCTCTATGGTCATTATTTGATTACTTTTTCAGATTGACTGATGCTTTGTTTTTTTCTCAGAATTACTTGAATACAGTGACGATAGCCATCCGTGGGAATCGATCGAGGACAAACTGGCCAAGACAAGGTTTATAGCTATTTGCTTAGTCTAGCTATCATTAACTCCTGAAATACAACATAAGAGTCGGGATGGCCGAATGGTTCGCGTTCGTGCCTCCCACCACCATGGACCGGGATCGATTCTTGGGCTTCGCACGTGGGCTGAGATTTGTCGATCTCCCTCTGACTCCGGGGGCTTTTCTTTAGTTCAATATAAATGTTTTTTATTTATATATTACTGGTGACAGTACTGTTTCGGCCTTCTCGGCCTCATCAGTGCTGGAGTAGGGGGATGGCTTTATATATATTTCATCTCAAACAGCATCACAGCCTCGTTTCTTTTTTTTTGTTGTTGTTGTTGAACCTGGTTTCTTTGTTCCTGATTTCAGGGAGAAGATGCGAAAGATCATGAGGGGCCTTCGATTTGCTGACAAGAAATGCTGACAAGTTTTTACTCCTTGGAAAGAAGAGAATGTTCCGAACACTGATTTGTTTTCTTTGTTAGATGAAGAAGTTGAAGGATTTTTTATTTGCACCCGGCACTTCACGAATGTGAGACTATTACGTCTCAAACAAACTACTCCATAAAATACCAACCATTTGGAAAAGTATGTTGTAAACGAACAACAGAAAAGAAAAATTTCATCGATGCTAAGTTGTGAATTGAAGCATCTGTTGCTTTGACGACAGAAATTTGCCACCGTTCTTGCACCGACAAAATCACCCCGTATTACCTTCCCTTAGTCAAATGGTACGCCCCTCCCCACATACCTACCCTGAGTCAAATGGTACGCCCCTCCCCACTTACCTCCCCTTAGTCAAACGGTGCGCTCCTTCCCATGGATTTCCATTGCATCTCGTAATATTAATTAAATGTACAGGTTTTAAGATTCTCGCTTCAAGAGCTGTGCGTTATTACAGTTTGTAAGTTTGTCTTTTTTTCTGCAGAACACTTTTGAACAGCTTAATTTTGTGTCCATAAATGTGTTATTGTTTGATACACAACTTGTAGCCGAATCAAAAATACTCTGCAACAACCAAAAGAGCACTGATATTATATCAATACAGTTTCGTTTTTTAAAGCAAAGTGCAGTCTATTCTAATGAAGCTCTGTATTCGGGTGAATTGAACTACTTCTCAGAGCGAGGGGGTAACCAGTAAGGTTTGGTCGCTGAGCACTAACAAACAGATATAATGATATGTATGTGATAAGATAAAGTGCTCTACAAATATCCCAAGTAATACCTTCTGAGCGAAAGCCCTGGAAAGGAAATAGGCCCACACCGAGAAAGAGAAAGAATCTCTGACCCCGGCAGGAATTGATGCCATTCATCAAACATAGAATAGGCCTGTATCAAACTATTCCCATATAATTTGGATTCCGGAACACACTCCCAAATGAAGTTCAAACTCGACAGAGTTGTATTGGCTCGTGTGGATTCATTCGTCCCCGGCCTCTCAGTACTCGACCAACTCTGAAGTTAAAATAGGAATGGAAAAGGAAATAATTTCCAATACTAAAACTACAACTTGCCATTAATCAAACACAATGTTAAGTTACTAAATTCAATAGGTTATGTGGTTTAAACGTAGAACACTTGTTCGGCAAAACACCTAGAATTCGGACACCATGGATCAGAGTTAATGGAGATGTGCAAATGTGTTGTTGAATCACACGTGCATTAAGCTCTAATCTTTACGCAAGTTATAAATGCGCTTTGATCAGTTACTGATTTGCCGTTTATTTCAGCGACAAAATAGTTGTCTGTGAAGTTTCAATATGCGATCGATGAACAAAATACCATAACTCGTTTTATTAATCAACAATTTTAGCAACTTCTGTCAGATAATGTAGGCGGTTCATAGAAATCTGCAAAGTGATCCGTGACTTAAGAAGGCCCACCGATGTGTGACATGGTAAGATTGATGAAATGAATAGATCACGCATGCGTTTTTTAAGTAAAACTAGTTTTTATCTTGGGTTTAACAAATTATTGACATAGAAAAGATCACTCCCCTATAATCGTTGAGCATTAAGCTCTATAATCTTTACGCAAGTTATAAATGCGCTTTGATGCAAGCAACTCCCTGCATAACTTATTCAAAATAGTCGAACAGTTGATTGGAACGGATGTTTAATCTTACCTTTTGTTTTCTGTGGTGTCAAAAAATGTTAAACCATATGCAAAAGCTCCTTCCATATTACTATAAACAGGAAACACTTGATAAGGCTGATTAGCTCACAATTTATAATGATCCAGTATTTTGGATCACAGATCAAAACCTTCTACAGTTTACAAACTTAGCCCTGAAAAAGGCTGTTTTTTCATTCAAATTTATTTTTCGTCAAAGTTGAAGCATTTCAGCCAGCGAAACATCCCCTGTTTGTTACACAAAGTATGTTGTTTATTTGCTCTCTCCGCCCCAGCGGAGAGAGGAGGGGGTTTCAACCTAAGTTTGGCCAGGGGGGTTTCGCCTAGATATTCAAACCCTGACGTTCGGCCCCATTTAAGAGAATTTGACATCCTGTTAAGATTTTGAGCTCAAGTTTCCAACATAAATTCTAAACATATAAACCTCGGTAACCGGATTAAGTTTCCAATGTCGATAATTCACCTAAAAAATTTCTATTGCTCTGATTCTTCTTGTTGCTCCAAATCTTGTTTTGGCTCTGAGTCTCGTTAAGGCTCCGAGGCTTTCCAATCTCAGATTAATTTAACTATCTTTGAATTTCGAGCGATCTAAGTCTCATTGTTAATTAAAAAAATTGTTGTGAAAAGGGGAGCATTTTAAGCAAGTATCCACACGTTAGATGACAAGAAAAATGAATTGTTCTTGTCCCTCGCTGCGCGTGTGTTTGCATGGTTGGCTAAACACCCTACAAGCGGACATATTTGGAAACATTACCATAAACTTTTAAATATACATTTAACACTGTTTAGTAATACACCTGTTGAAAATATCGAAAATGTTTTGGTCAAACAAAAACTTGTAACAATTTTTAGAAATGGCGAATTTTTTTTAAAAAAACGTTTTTCTTCAAATACGTCTTGTTTATAAGTGACATGTTTATTTTAGATTGGTTAATCAAATAGTTTTAGAAATGTGTTATGCGCACATGCGCAAATACCAACGGCCAGCGATGTATCATAGAAATTGGAGCATTTGAATGAATGTTATCTGATGCACCATATCTAAAGTGGACGTTATGTGTAATCATTGTTATGACCAAACTCAACCACGAGAAAGGCTTTGAGATTTCTCGCTGCCCGATTTTCCGTAAATGACAACATTCGGTGTCTAGCAGAATAATATATTTTCAGCATAAAAGGTTGTAACTTTAGAGATTACTCAAGTTAAAGCTTGCTTAAAACCTGTTTTACAAAGTTGGTTAAGTTGTCACTTAATTGGCCACAGCTAATATTGATCGGTCAGATAAAGAAGGAGTTTGAAATTACTCCTTGTGATCATTTGTTAATTGGAGCAAACAAAATAATTTGATTTTTAATTCATTCCTCCCAAACAAAATACGAAAATGCCGAAGGAGATACAGCCACACGCACGTAAACTGGTTTTATAAAAAAATTTTGTAGCACTTCTTTCCCGTTTTACCTTCAATACGAAAGCGTTCTCTCGTTGAAAACGCTGAACTACTGGAAAGCAATCAATTTATTAATTTAAATATAGAAAACGATAGGACTGAGCTCAGTTGAAAGCATTACTCTCACCCACTACGCTTTTGATATACTATCCTCAGTCTGGCTAAAAACTTATTTCGAAGTGTAAATTCTGTGTTGATGAAGCCTTAAAAGACTTTTAAATATTAAATCAAAACAACTTAAGAGTCTTAAAGCAGTCTTAACTTACAACTATGTCTTCGATACTTTATATGTACCTCAAATGACGAAGACAGCTATCAGTTACATAAAACGTACAGGTTGAAGACAGCTATCAGTTACATAAAACGTACAGGTTGTAGACCGCAAAATAAATTAGAGTCTCCATTGCATTAGTTTATCCTCCCCTAACGAACAAAACATTTTTGTAATCACTTCACCAATTTTGTAAATGCACAGGACACTTTTGCACACAGAAAATGATGACGCAATGTTCGAAATGGCAATTGAGAATTAGAATTTCACCAATAGATGAATCAGTTTTTGATGCATTCTTGTGCTTGGGTTATTTCTAGTACTGAACTAGCATTGAAAAACTCGAAAGATGTATGAAATTGGTATTTGAAAATAATTTAATGTTCTTTTTAAAAATATAAAACTTAAAGTTGTTTGAAGTACCAACTATTGACTATTGTTTGACTACTTAAATGCTGCTTTTGAATTGACATGCAGTTGTCAAGCAACCTTTTAAAAGTTTACAACAAATAGAACTGTGGTTCTCTGCGTCTTGATTTTGTCTCTAGAAGTTTTAGCAGCATAGCTTTTATTTGATCAATATCTTAGCAATTGTAAAGAAAGTGAGTGCGGTCATTGAGCCAAAAAGGCGAGCTGAAAGTACTAACTAAAATAGATTACACTTTCATATACAGCTTGCTTTCGTAGCCATTGAGTTCTTTCTTAGAATGTTTTAGAAATTTCCAGTAACTGATAAGCAAGCAAAGAGTTTGAAACTTTTTTCCCAACAAATATTCAAAGTGTTATCTAAACCAATTAAAACAGATTTAAAATGCGGTTATTGTGAACTGTTGTCGTTTTGATTAACATTAACTATAGGAAGCATTCGCCATGTTTCAATACAATGAGCAAGTTTTAACATGAATTGAAAAATAGCCACCGTACTCTGAAGGCTTATGATTTCATCTTCATATTTAACAACCAAATAAGAGAAAATTTGATGAACAGGGTATAGTCTTTTGTTGTATAAATTTGTAGCCTTAAGTATGCGGAAAAATATCACACGCGTTCCTGATTTGATGCACGCGATTATGTTCAAAGAAAAGATAAAATGCCTTGAGGGGATACAGAGGTACGTAGTCAATTAATTCTACCTAGCAAAACAAATTATTTATTCTTTTCTTCAACTGCAGAGAACTGTGCTCCTGTTTGTTCAAGTGCAAAGAACAAAGGAGACCCTGATACGGAATTTGAAAGAAACGCTTCTTTAACTCAGTCTCGTATTCTTTGGGCAGCCAATCAATCTCAGCTAGAATTCTGTTAAAGAAGTTTTCAGATTGAAACTAAAGTTTAAATGAAAACTGTTTTGTCTTGGAGAAAGCACTTGCGTGTTCTTTTCAAGCTTTTCAGCCTTGAATGAAGGTTATCTAATGCACAATATATATCTAAATTGGGCGTTAGAACCACTGACGTTTTGTCCTCCCCAAATTTAAAACTAAGCGCTGTCAGAATAGTTTTATCAACTACAATGATTTATATGGTTCATAATTTATTTTATTTCGAATACACACTGTTCATAGATTTAATCGTAGACTAGAATAAGTAATTTTAGTACCTTTTTAGCTTTTATTAACGCATTCCCATTTTATTGTATAATATGATATTCATTGTAAAGCCTTAGCATATTTCAGTCTTTACGACTGCAAGTTTTTAAGCTTAATAAACCATCTATCTATCTATCTATCTGCACAGAAGACAAACCCCATCATCGGAAACTGCCAACAGATTCAACGGACTCAACAATCGATTTTATTTTCCACATAAAGTTTTAAGTTTCTACAGGATCTACAACCATAAAGGTTAATCAGGCAATCCTGCACCTTTTTCATTTTTGCCCAAGGGGCAAGAAGCCTTTCTGAAAACCGTATACGGTGATATAGGCCCCTGGCCCTGAATAGATATTTTATTTATTATTATAGCTCATCCCGCGAGAAAGCCCAACGTCCTGAAGTTTCTCCCGCCCGATTTTCCAAGGATGACAACACTCGGTTTCTAGTGACTTTGTTTTAACAACAGAAATTACTCAAGTTCAAGCTTGTTTAAACTTGTTTTGCAAAATTAGTTAAGTTTCATCTATTTGTTCACAGCTTATATTGATAGACTAGATGAGGAATGAGTTTGAAAATTGTTCCTTGTAATTGTTTGTTGATTGAAGACAGTTTGATTTTTAAGCTTTTGTTTGTGTCAACACTCAAAACGCTTCGGTAACTTCTGTTAACTCGCGATTTGTTTTGCCTACGTCAGAGATTCTATAGCACTTAAGACCAAAACTAAATTTACTGACCAATAAAACACATTTCTTTCATTTAACTCATCAATGATGCGTTACCTTTAAATATATGCATCTGCCAGCATTTTTCCATTAGACTCAGCTTGGAGTACCAGAGTGTTAGTTGAGCTTGTAGCTCTTTGTTCATATACACCTACAGTCCAAGTTTTGCTGAGGTAAAGGTGTGTAGCCTTATTCTGTTGTTTTCATGGGTTTTTTTTAACATTTACGGCAACATAAAACAGTGCCCTATTCAGAACTTGAATTTTTGAACTGCTAAACGAATTGTACATGTACAACAAAACCGCACCCTCTTCTCACACGCTCGGCTCTTCATAGTTTCGAACATAGCTATCCAAGAAATTTCGAAACATTTTCTTACATGTACAACAGAGCAGAAACGTTTTCCAACAATACATAAAAAACGCCAAGCATCTTACCCATGCATGTAAATTGATTTTACACTATTTGTACAACTTGTTTTTGAAACTGAAGCATTTGCTTTGTTTACCTTGGTCATCACTAGTTTTAAGAATACGAAATGAAGTCATCTCTTGCAACCCTCTTCTTGCTGGCTGCGATCCTCGGAATAGCAGAAGGAGGTGTTTGGAGGAAACTCAACGGTCCGCCTGTGTGTTTTCATGCCAGCGGAAGCAGATTCGGGAGCTTTAATTACTACGGCCCCACAGTTCATGCCTGGTACTTCAAGCTGGTATACCGCTCGGGTTGGGTGTCGTGCGCTGGGAAAGGAGGGGTAAGTTTACATGATTGAGCACTCTTTCCACTCACTATTCCAGTGGTGCTCCGAGTTAAACCAAAGAAATAAATGTTACTCATTGTATTTAACGAAGTAACGCATTGTGGAAACAGTTTTATTTATATCATCAAAACTGTAAATTTTAGATTAACTTCTCAAATTTTGTCGAAGTTAGTTTTCCTCTTGTGTTTTCATTATTGTAAACTTTCAGTTTGTTTTGCAAGTCCTGTAAACTGCGCATTCCAACCCATTCCAACGCATTCTGTCTGTCTGTCTACCCGAACTATAAATCTATATTCATTCATAATCAGCTTTTAACAACTGTTATATGATTATTGTTACTATATCAATTTTGTGAAGTTTGCCCAAAAGCAATCTTTAAGGGTGAAGAGGTTCAAATTTGCTTGGTGTCTGAAACATCTTATCTGCCAACGTGATTATTGTAATTAAGCAATAGCTACAACAACAACAACAACAACAACAACAATCTTTGTTTATACCGCACATAATGTATTTTTTATATGTATACAATGTTCTTTTAGTTGGGTAAGTGTTGCCCAGAAGTAACAATATTAGCTAATCGAGGTATGTAACAGAACTTAGTATCCGAGTGCGATCACTAAACAACTTGCAAGTAGTCCACTGAAGGTTTTGCAAAGTCAATTATTTATTTCTGCATCTTAAAAAAAACAACAACCAATATATTGGGCTATACCCGAAGCCAAGTTGATTGTAAGTGAATTGTAAGTAATGCTTTGTTTAAATTGTTTGTATTCAATGTTGACTTGCACAATTTTCACTTTGAACAGAATGCAGTTCATCGGAGCCACTGGGGATGTACTCGATTCCATGAGCATATTGGCACTTTCCTCACAGACTGCAAAAACAACATAATCGGCCCCAAGTACATGACACGTTTCCACAAAGCTTGGTACAAGCTACAAGGTTTCTTCTCCTCTTCGCCTTTCCTCGTATTCCCCCAGACCAACGGTCATCCTGCACAGCGGTACATCGTCAGGCATACTGCGCAGCTTCGCTTGTGGTACGGCGAGGACCTTACCAATCACACTGAAGGCGACAACAACGGAAGAACCTGTGCTGACGTGTATGCTTATGTCTGAGAACAGCAACGATGTTTCAAAGCTATGGATTCCGAACGATTTATTGTTGAGTTACTTTTAATAGTAAAGTTAAGGATTTAATTTGGGTCTCCTAATGCAAAGATTTTCCGAAAAGATCTTAGTAAGGCTGTGATTAACTTTTGTTTAAACAGATTTCATTGAAAACGTGTAAGCTGTAGAATTAGTTTGTGAACTAGGTTTACTGATATATCACCTACACCTTCAGTATTATGCGCTAACAATCCAGTGCTTTAATGTAAAAAGACATCAAAGAGCTGCAATAAATATTCAGGTAACCACCTTGAACCTGGCCGGATCATTTGAGCTGTTAATTTTTTCTCTCCATATCACTCGGATTCGTAGCTTGTAGCAGCCATAACGTTGCTAGCGGATGTTTTTAAACCGAAGGAAGAAACTGACATTATACCTCAAATAACTTTATGGGCCTCAGCACAAATGTCGAGGGAATTTCTTGGTTTCTAGCACAACAGACGCTGGTGCAATGATGCTGTCAACTTTATATTTATGCTCCCAAAGCTAACTGCAACCAATTTATGAACTAACGGACCATTTCTCTTATTCTACAATAGCTTTGACATTTAACAAAATCAAATAAGTCTTTAAAGACGGCTTTTTCTCTCCACCTTCTTTTCTCGTTTTTCTTTCATGTTACCAACTCGCCCCAGCAATGCAGAGAATTACTTTCCTTTCATGATAAGCCTAACATCACAACTGCTGTTGTCAGCATAAAATTTTCCGGATGAGTTCAGACCCTTGCAGCGCTCATCAGAGCTGTATTTCTTCTCGATATCTTCTACGTCTATCTTTTATTCCCCCAACTTACTTGTCTCGTTCCCACGGTGCATGGATAACTGGAAAAAAACTGGTACTGCGGAGAATGGCGCGAGGAGGGGGGGGGAGATTCTTTCTCTGTGTGGGCCCATTTCTTTTCTAGGGCTTTCGCTCAGAAGGTATTTCTTGCAGTCTACGGAATAACCTTCTTTACGCAGTTCTTATTCCAGCGAGTCTCGTTTGCATGACCCGCCTAAACAATAGCAATGGGGTATACTGAGGGCAAAATGGCCGCTGCACGCAAAAACAACACTGCTTCATAACTGCGAGCTGGTTCATTTCGCCTGCACTTTTTTTGAGAAACATATTCATTTGGTCAGTGAGTGTAAGGGTAAAACTATGTTCTAATAGTAGTGTCAATTGGCGATCGATGAATTCGAGCGCAAAAACAAGTTCGGTTTGTTAAAGAAGAATTTAAGTCCGAAGACTGTTCTGACCTCTTCAGTTCAGTAATTTTGTTCAGGTTGTCATAAAAGGAATCCGGTGCTAATATTCACGATGAAGTTTTAAAATGTACTCAACTGTTAAAGTGGGAAATTAGAAACTCTATATCAACCGAGCGAGAGAGCGGTCAATGTTTCAGCACGTGCACTGGAATTCTCAACGATGAGTCAAACCATTAAGGTCGAAACAAACAAAAATATTGTAGAAACGGCTGTATTCAGGTGAAAGGTTTGTATTAAAAATTTGTTTAGCAACATTTGGAGGTTACGTTTCTGGACTTTGGCTACTATCACCGCGAAGGAAAGTGAGATATTATACAATATCGTTCATACTGTCTAACTCATTAGAAATTGTGAACACTGCTAAATTGCTTGGTCTGAACATCTCAAGCGACCTAAAAAGGAACAATCACATATCAGAACTGGTACAAAAGGCCGCGCCCCGTCTTTACTATTTAAGGCAACTGAAAAGATCCTGGATCCTGCCGATAGAACTGTTGCTGTTCTACATCACCTGCATCCGCCCCACCCTTGAGTACGCTTGCCCGGTCTTTTAACGAGCCCTCCCCGGGTACCTTAGTGACGACCTAGAGAGAGTCCAACGTAGGGCCTTAAGAATTATATTCTCAGACGTATCTTGTAGCAAGGCCCTAGAAACCTGCGGATTACAGAGAGAAAGGAGAGAAACGCTCTCCACAAAGCATTTTAACAACATCACCAATAATCCCCGCCATATAACCTCCACAAACTCTTGCCAGAGAAGATAACACACATGTATAATGTTAGAAACAAACGCAAGTTTTTCGATTCGCTGTGTCAAACTGATCGCTTTAAAAAGAGTTAGTTTTTTAATGAGTCAAATTTACAATTACTAGATTTTATTCATCATACAACCCTTAATCTTTTATATATGTAAAACGCTAAAACTTTTTTTAAAAGTTAATCATATTTTGTAACGTCTTTGTCCATAGTTCAGCTGTGTTTAGCTGCAAGTTTTATGACAAAAAAGTATCTAAATATCTAAAAGGACCTGTATGCTTCTTTTAAGAATCAGACACACTTCAAAATTTCTATTTGTGAATTACTTGGTTATTTTAACCCTAGAAGGCATGGGGGGGGGGGGGCAAATTGACCCCCTTAAACATTTTGCCGTATTTTGACTTCCGGTCTG
>JAOBYE010717036.1:0-10773 GCA_025403585.1 Parazoanthus swiftii
GAGGCTCTGGGGAATAATCCATACAAACTCTATATTTTATTCCCCAGAGCCTCGTGTTGATGTCTTTTGTTTCAGGCCGAGTTTTAATATATCGAAGTCGGTCTATTTGATACCTATTATAGCTCCTCGTTGTGAAGGTCTAGTGCCATTAAGTGGAATAATTAATTAATGTGGCTTGTATAGGAAACAACATACAGTATGTAGTTTGAGTATTTTTTAGAACCTTGGTGCGGTGCAAACGTAGACCAAATTTTGATAAAACTACCTTGACTCAAACGGCAAAACATGCACGAACTTGTCAGGCAATGGGCGATTTCCATTTTCTGCCTCACGCCTTTTAATTATCTAACAGTCTCATAGGAACACTGGTGCTTAAATATTTCCAAAACTGAATTTAACTAACAACTTGTATCTATCGATTCTTTAAAATTCAACTTGAGTATAAAGCTAACTTAGAGAATATGAAATAATACAAATCAAAACAAGCTCAGATTAGTTTGTGAACTCCCCTTTTACTGCACCGAAAGTGTTTTCACATTAACGAACAAAATTAAAAACAATTTGAAATACTTCCGTCAACGTCAACTGTTGAAATGTCAAGTTAGAACTAACTTAAACCAGTTGATAGAACGTTTAAACTTTTCGTAAATTTTCTCCTTGATGTGGAAACAACTTTAACCCAATAAAAGGGTGTTCACCGACTAATAATCTTTGTAAAAAAAACCATTCAGTCGAGTCCCTGTCAAGTTGGCACAGAAACAGAAAGATGAAAAGTTGCTGTTATACATGTACAAGCTAACATAAGCTGACAAAATTCCATCGTAATGCGTAAGAAAGCCTTTCGTAAAAATGTTCAATGACACAGAAAAACAGTTGAGTGCCATTTAAAATTCTGAAAATGGTCAAATTAGAGCAATCTCAGGCTCAGTCTATATTAAAATCATAACCTGTTAAAGACTTTTCGGACGTTTTATTTAATGCGTATTTTAGTTCTTGTTTAGCCGGAACCTTTTGTGCCTTTTTTAAAAAAAGAACAGTAGTTGCGACAAGGAGATGTAAACTTTGGAGCCCGTTTATCTGCCTCTCCTACATTTTGAGGTCAAAACTTTTCAAGAACGCGATTAAATTTCCAGCTCTTTGCGTACTTTATTAAAATTGATTTCCTTAACATTTGTTTTTCACAATAAAGAAAAAGCACAGAAATTAATGTCGCGAAAAGAACAGATCGCGAAAACTTGATAAAAGTATATAAGCCAAGCTCTTTAACTTATTTTCGATCTCATCATGCATAATCTCAATTTTTTTAAGTCATGTAATATACTTCGTCCAAAACGCTTTTATATCAACTTAGCGAACCGACATGATGAGACAGGACTTTTAGCGCGATAAGGCCACTGTTGTGGTACAGTACTCAACGAACTATGAACTGAGATCAATTCTTTAAATCTCAGTTCATAAATTAAAACTTAAATATTTCTTTCTAGTCAAACTTATTGTTAATTCAGTTAGTGAGTCGTTTATCAGTTCGTTAATTGTTAGCTTACTAGGCGAGTAGTTAAGGTGAATGGTTTGTTAGCTTGCCTGCCAGTCACTTTCCTTAAGGACGGTTTTCATACAGTTTTCTTTAATTTAAACCAGCTACTTTTTTACATCCTTATCCTGAATTGAACACTTAAAAAAATTAAATGCGTGTTCTAAGAAATAAAGTTATTTTAAAATAATAAACTTAATCTTCGAGTGTGGCAATTTTGGAGCCATTTATAATTTGAGCCGGAGGGAAAAACATTACAAAATTCTTTCGTTTACTTTTTCCCCTTGTCCTTGCATTTTGCTCCTTTTCTTTTTAGAAAATAGTTTGAAATTTATAAGTCGCAAAAATCGAATGTTTTGAGATCTGGAATTCATAAACATTCCAAAAATTAAACAAAAATGAAATGAAATGACCTAAACTCAAATTGCGAGTTTTGAAATTCGCGATAACTAAGCGCACACCCTGATAGTTTATCAAAAGCGTTCTAACTTTAATTTTTCTTTGTAAATTCAACCGATAATTTTATAAAAATCCCTTTCCGTGTTCCTAAGTTGTTCTTACTCACTTGTTTTCAGCAATATATTTTAATAAATGATAAACTGTACTTACCCAACAAAGAAACCAACGCAAAAAAAGCTGCAACACGGATCATTATGACGAAATTCAACGTATCACCGTCCCAAAAGACTGGCTTCTGTGATCTGAGTGAGTGTTCCAAGTATGTTTTATGCAGTATGCGTAATGCAGGTGTGTAAACTCTCGTTAGCTGTCTGCAGATGCAAAGTACTTTCCTGTTTAAGACAAATAATAGATTGGGTCATCAGTCATAAAACAGTCAGACCCTGTACAATATGGTGACATTCGTTCAGTTTTGGGTGGAATTTCAAACACTTGCAGCCATTGACATCAAACCGTTTGTACTATTGTAGCAAATAGGCTCAGTCCATACTATAGTTATAGCAATACTATTGCTACTACAACTACTACTACCACTACTATTAATAGTAATAACAATAATAGTAATAACAACAATAATAATAATGACAATCAATAAAAATAATAATGACAATAAAAAAGTTAACCTGTATATACTCCTGGATCTTAGACTGAGAAAGCTAATACTGAAAAAAGTAGTCTGTCGGGGATGAAAAAAAAATGACGAGTTATTATAGGGACTTTGTTATTGAAAACAGTTGCTTCACTTTTAATGATTATTTACTTTTACCCAGGTGGGTCCGACAATGTTCCTCGATAGTTTGTCTTAGCTTTGTGTCTGTGTATCAACTGATGTCTTTTAAGGGCTGCCCAATACGTGTGTGTCTGAATGGTAAAAGTGTGAAGCTCGAAAGAGAAAGAGAAAAATTAAGAACGATGAAGTACACAGAGCTTGCTCAATAACAGTTTAGGGGAATCTTTGTTACTATCTTCAAAAGAAATGTACACAAGTGAAAAGACCTTTTTTTAAAATAAGCCTTTTGAACGGAATAAAGCAAATGCATCTATGGTCAAAATTCAACTATTAAGCACCTTCTCATTCGTTACGCAATCTACACACTACAACTGTTGCGAAACGCTGTTTTCCCCAAGTTATAGTTCTCGATTTTTATCCTTGTTACGCCTTTATATCACATACAGATATGAAAGAGTTTTATTCATGCAACGTATTTTTGCTCCATGAAAAGTGCATTGAGATATTATACTCAAAGCGTTCAACAAAGCACCTAATATACTGTTAGTATTACAATTGTTATCAATATTATTATTACATTGCACAGTGTCTTCGTCGTTAAAAAAAAACACGTCAGCAATGCAATTGCTGACGATGATAATGCATGTTTTTAGCAGAAGAAATGTGGTGAACGAGCATACCATTTCGAGGCTTACGCAGTACAGGACTTTAGATGGAATATGAAAAAAAACACTTAGTTTTCTTTGCAAATTTTCAGTATGTACCCAATTATCCAAAGTAAAAATTCATCTTACTGATAATGGTCAAAAACCCAATTACTGCAGCAACAAAGTTTGTTCTATCTACAGTTTGAGTTCTCAAACTCTGTACACATCGACGTTTATTAAAACATTAAAATGTTCATACTACCTAAAATAGATAGATAGATAGATAGATAGATAGATATAAAACAATTTCATTCAGACATATGACTAAAATGATTTCCTATCTAAAGCTTTTTACAGTGGCTATCTTAAGCCTATTTTATGTATTTACAAAGTGTTTCTATTAAAAATTGTACAGCAGTGATAATAAAAAGATCTTTTTGCAACTTCCGATTTGACCGATGACGGATGTAATTTGTTACATTGGCGCGTAGATCGGCTGCCACTTACTGTTTGATTGTATGTAAAATAGTTCTTAGAAAACTGCGGACAGTGACCTTTAATGCATGAGGGAAGTCAAGCTACGGTCAGTGGATCATACAGCTCCATAGTGCTTTAGTTCGACTGTTTCAATGGAGGGTTCCTGAAATAACAGTTCATTGTATATTAGTTGGCTAACAATGTCATAACTTGCAGCATGATTGCACAAGTTGGTGCAGATGTATGGCAATAACAAACAAAAACTTGTTACATCAGTCAACTATGTAAATACTCTTGCATAAACAAGACAAACTCCCACATAAATTCCTTCTAAGGAGATGAAACTTTCAGCCTTGGGCCAAAAGAGACGTTCTCTAAAAATTAATGGACTCCAGCTCTTTATTTGATGGTATTCTGAAATAAAGAAAAGGAAACTTAAAATAAGACGACTTATTCTTAATGCATGCTTTGTTTTTAGTTTATAAAAACCTCCGATCTAAGAACATTAATTGGGGCTGAAATATTCCCTAGTTATAGACAAATCGTTAGAACAATCTCATGGATAGACTGAAGTAAAAATACAGCCCAATAAATAATTTTCGCATCTTGCTGTATTTTGTCACTTTTTTTCTGTTTCTGTCTCATTACAATTTGATGTTGAGTTCAAAATAGCGTTCCAGTCGATTCCTTTGTACATTACTTTTTACTAGACGAACCTTTTATTATAACGTGTATAAATAAAGGTCCTACTTATTATTATTATTATTATTATTATTATTATTATTATTATTATTCTCCACTGTTGTCATTGAATCTGCCGTATTTTGATTGGTTTATTGACTTTTTATTGTTTCTCATCCAATCAGATTTAAGAAGTTGAGTTTGTAATTGCACAGAATTACACATTTTTGCACAGAATTACAAAGTAATTGCACTGCTCTCAGCCAATCAGAATCAAGTAATTTTTGCATGTATATGATTATTTCAAGTAGTCAGCACCCACCTGAAATATATTTTAATCTTTCTTTTTGATTTACAATTGTATAACTCTGGGTGAACAAATACTTAGTGTTTTTGTTCATGTTGTTGTTGTTGCGCATCAGACAAAAACTGAAGACACACCCTAACACACAGGACAGACATTTTGTGGTTCTAATTGATAATACCAAGAAATGGTTGTGGCTGTACATTTAACCACAATACCTTGCAAGCTTAGCCAGCCAGTAGGCATAGAGAGAGCCGTATACTATTGTTATGTTCATTTCTGTGCAAAAACAATGTTGTGTATACTTCGCTAGAGCCGGATTTTATAGCCTTCTGTGCATTTTTACGACCTCTTTCAGGATTTTCGCGCGCTATGAAAACCAGTCGCAACCTTTTTTGGTACGGTCAATTGTCTCGCATCATATACCTGTGGAAATTGAACCAGAAACCGACAGTACTACTGTGTTTGCTCAAATTGTACTCTAGTTTACAATTGACAATTTGTTGTCGAGCTATAATATACAAAGGTTGTAAATTCGCTAGTGACTCAACAGAAATACGTCGATCGGAAGGTTTGCAAAAATTATAGCTGAGCTGCGTTAGTTTATTTGATTCGTGGAGAGGAATGATACTTTGGCTAACTACAGATTGTAGCTATTTTTTTTGGAGCGGTTTGTTTTGTAGGACATGTGAAAAGTTAAGTTAAAACCCTAACGATGGATGGACAGTCAGTTAAATGGACTGTGTCTACAGACGTAAGGCAATTTCTTTAAGTGTAACAGATAGGTTATATTTCGAACTATTGACGATTTTTTGATACGTTAAATGTACGTTTACTGATACCAAGGAATGAGGGAGAGGAGAGGGAGGGGGCTTAATTTCTTAGCTTTTAGAGTTTTGAATATTTTCCCAATAGCTTTCTATGGTAACTGTTACTTGCTAGTAAATACGCATTGTGACAATTATTTCAATTTTCTATCCTCTTAGGTTTAACTTTTTTTATCTTAATGTTTGAAGGCATTGTCAGGTTTTGGGTTTTCCTCAAACTAGAATAGCACTTTCCATATTTCGTGTAGAAGCAGGCAGCTGTATAGACGCCGCGAGAACCAAGTTTTCATATTTCTGTGTGAGACTGAATTATTTATTGAAAGATCGGTCGCTAGGAAATATTTTTAATACGTCACTTGAACAATAGTAGTGATGGTTGGTTTCTTGCCTGCTGCAATAGTTATATTTTTCTTTATATTTTTAGTTTCAATCGTTACTGGAAAATATACCAAACGTTTACAAAACAAAACAAAATTATGAAACAGAAATTGTGTTCTCTATGTGCTTTAAACGAATACTGGTCGAATATTTTGATTAACGGTTGTACGCTAGCTACAAAATAACGGCAAAGGTACAACAATCATCGTTCTTTGAAATAATTTTTTATTAGGTCAACAGAAGTAAGAGCTTCTTAGCAACAAACTTTTAAAGACTTCATATTCTTCCAATAGTGGAATTACCTCCACAAAAAAGTTAACATCTAAATTTGATCTTGTTGCCTTTGCAGCACTTGTAAATAGACGGATTGTAGTTGCTTGTTCCACAACAAGCCTTCTTTCCTGGGTTGAGGAATGGAATCGAAAGCACTTTACCACCACAGCAGACATTCTTTGTTGGGTTGTATACTGTTTTCCCACAGCAAGCCTCCTTTCCTTTGTTTATCGAGATAATTCTCCCACCGCAGCAGTAATTTTTTTTAGGATTGTAGTTTAATGTTCCACAGCAAGACTTTTTTCCTTTGCTGCTCGCGAGGATCTTGCCACCACAGCAGACTTTCTTGGCAGGGTTGTAATTGTTTGTTTTGCAGCAGGACTTTTTTCCTCCGCTACTCGAGAGAATCTTCTTCGAACAGCAGACCATGTTGGCAGGATTGTAGTTTCGTTTTCCACAGCAAGCCTTCTTTCCTCCGCTTATCGCGAGAATACTCCCCCCACAGCAGATCTTTTTGCTCGGGTTGTAATTCGATGTACCACAACAGGCCTTTTTTCCTGTAACGCTTGAGAGAATTTCACCCCCACAGCAAACGGAGAAGGTAGGGTTGTAGTTTTTCGTTCCACAGCAAGCCTTTTTTCCTGGAATGGTCGAGAGAATTTTTCCCTCACAGCAGACTTTGAAAGTAGTCTTGTAGGGCTTGCCTTTACAATAGGCAGTTTTGGCTTCTATGAGGTCCAACGCTGCCAAGAAACAGAAGAAATAGATTATGTTTATGAGTTTTGCTTCAACAAAGCTGTACTACTCAATTATATTTATTTTTGTTTTCACTGCTTTTTATGCTGATTTTGTGTTTTAGTCCTATTTCGTTTAAAAACTTGAAGACACTTTTAGATCAAAACATTCTTTTAGTCAAAACGTATTGTTAGTCGTTTGTCAGCTAGTCATAAGTTAATTTAATAAACAAGTTACTTCATTAGTTAACCCACTTATAGTTTTCCTTAGAACATGTTTTATATCATTTCATTCTAAAATATTTTAGCATTTTTTTAAGCATTTTTTTTTCTGCATTGAGCATTAAAAACAATTGAAAGCGCGTTTTAAGAAAACAAGTGTTTATCGTTAGAGGTCACTTTTGAGCACGTTCTTTGTGAGTGCTTGAATTTGAGTTAAGGGGAAAACATTAAAATAATTCTTCACTTGTTTGTTCTTTTCTCCTTGAATTTTGCAAATTTTTCTTAGGAAAGGAGTCCAGATAACAACGGGAATTATGAAACTACAAAAATTTTTGCCTCGATTTCTGCAAATTCATGAAAATTGCGAAAGTTAAGTGGAAAAGAAGCGCTCTAAACTGAAAATTACCAACTTTGTGAAACGCAAAAACTAACTGTTTTAAAATACGTTTAGGAACTAGATAAGTTAACCAAATTAAATTATACATAATTGTTTTTAGTAAGTTGTTTCCTGTAATAGTTTTATGTTCTCAAAACTTTTCTTACTTACTTGTTTTCATAAAAAATTGTAATAAAAGATTTTGTACTTACCCATCAAAGAAACCAACGCGAAAATAGTTGCAAAGCGGATCATTTTGACGAAGTTCAACGTATCACCGGCTGAAAAGACTGGTTTCTGTGATCAGAGCGAGTGTTCCAAGTATGTTTTATGCAGTATGCGCAATGCAGGTGTGTAAACTCCTGCAAGCTGTTGTACTTTCCTGTTTAAACAAATGGTTAATAGGGTATCAGTTAGGAAATGCGTTTGCGCTAAAACCGGTATTTTTGAGATTAAGGATATAAATGATAGGGAAAAGAACATGTTTTTCAGGAATGAAAAAGAAGGATTCAGTGTTTGTTAGAACACTCTACCGAAAAAAGTTGTTTCTTCTCTTAAAGACTATTTACCGTTTTCCTGGTGTTTTATGGCGTGTTTGTATTGCTGAAAGTTAGGCTTTGTGTCTGCGTATTAGTAATCTATTTTATTCAACTTTCCTTGTCTATATTAACGTTTGTTTCGCAACTGTGCTTAAAATTGTGAGTGGCTTTTTGATTGTTTCGCAATCGGTACAGGTTTTGATGAATGCGAAATCATATATTGAATTTGCGTCTAAATTGTAAAAGTGTGAAGTTTACTATAAAGAAAAGAAAGACGAAGTAAAATAGAGCTTGCTTAACAGCAGAAAGTCAAGATATAGACATTAGGAGGAAGCGCTTATATTTCAACAAGCCTCGAGAATATTTTTTCATGCTGCCAGCTGGTGGTTTGTTTCCACGCAAGCGATAAAGATTATCTCACAGAAGTACGAGCGGATATTTGCACAACTGGAACAAACTTTCAATAAAACTTTTGAAAATGATTAAAACAAATGCAATTAATGATTGTTGAATTAGAAGCGACATTGCTCTATTACCAAGTGTTGATATGTACTTCCAGTGGAAAATAATTTTAAATTAAGAGTTGAAAGGGTTTAAATGTTCAGGCGACCGTAATTATAAAGATGATAAAACATTAAACTTGATCTTCTTCTCATTCATTATTCAATCTGTATTTTACTTACAAAATTACTAATACTACGCCCATTGAACAGCACCTTGTTTTTGGTCTTATAAAAATCCATTTTTCCAAAATTTTTAATCCAAAGATCTCAATGATACAATTCTAAATGCCTTAGCTCGATAACTTCACTGGAATGATCTTGAAACTAGAGTCCATTTATTCATCACTACTGGTGAAACGTTTTTTGTAGCACCATTACACAAATTGGCACAGATATCTGTGAAAACAAACGATCCTCGGAAGTATGAGCCTCAAGCCATGTTACAAACGTCAGCTGTGTTAATATTATTGTCGAACTTATTCTCATAACAAAACGTCCAGGTCTTCTTACAAAAAATTGGCTAGGCTTTGAGTCGACCACTGTATAATATTGCGTTGTGCAAACGTATTTTGCCGGGATCGATCGTGCAATTTACAAATCTCCCTCTCCCAAAACGATATCAAATAATCTGTCCCTGAAATATTTTAAACAAATGGATAAACATTACTTCAGCAGACCAGTAGGTTTCTTTCCTCCTACTAAGAGCGAGACTCAATTTTGTTCAAATTCTTAGAACAGTTCCAGAAAAGTCCCTTATACAGACGCGAGTGAAGCTATGTATAAAGAAAAAAACAAACAACATAAGCCATAACGATCTTTAGCATTTTGGTATGGTTGTGTTCTGCAGAAGAACTTTCTCAAGATAGATGACAAAAAGCGGCCGAAAAATAAAATAAAAAACAACGTATTGACTTCATTACCTACATTCACAAAACAACCTTGTATTGGAACGACAACTCTCAAGGATAAAAAAGTTGGCGGCCGTGCCTTCTCTGTGACTACATCGAAATACTGTAAAATTCTCTGCCACTGGATTTTAGATTTACTAGTTTTGCTGGATCTTTTAAACCTAGGTCAATAACTCACATGTTTAATTTGTAGTTTTTATTTTTTTCACAAAAATGTTATAAAAAGCACTGAGCATTTTTTAAGTGCGTTGATTAAGAAATTTTTAAAATCCATTTCTTTGACATGAAATCTTATAAAACATGTTGTAGTCTAAGTAGACAAACAAGATCTTATAACTGAACGTTTGGAACCATGGTAATAAGATAGGTTAGTTATTCTGCCATTTACTGGCCTACCTTTTCGCAAACCTAATAAGTTTTATCCCATAAAATTCAAATAAACCCGAGATGGCTAAAAATACATTCAGTGATTAAATGCATAGGGAACAGACCTGATGTGTACAATTAGTTTGTTGTCCTGATTTTTAAAGAATTTTAGAAAATTAAAATCAAAAAATCTGGGTTTCTTAAGGGTAAAGTTGAGCCTACAGCCTGAGCTCCAAAAAGCTCAACATGCTTGGTAGTTTTGTAGGCTAGCAACCCAAAACAGAGCACAAACATTGCAAGAATTGACAAAAAGAGCATGTCATAACAAACACAGAGGCTAAATTGTGTTTTGTAACTCGACCCTTTTCCGAGTTAAAGGGTACAAAATTACAGCGGTTCTAATAAAGATAGCTCAAATGCGAAATTTCTGCACTAGCTCAAAAATTTAAAACAAACAGAGAAATTCTTGCATCACAGATCATCCTTTGACCAGTTTGTTCCGAAAATCGCAGCACAATTCTCGGTTCCTCGAGAACTTTCAGGATTAAATCGTCCTCACCCTTAATGATGGGCTCTGGTGCCAGCAAAAAAGGTGCAAATTTACAAAAAAAAAAATTATCATTTTAGTGTAACCAACATCTAATTCAAATGGCTTCCCGTCGAACGAATAGAACAGTTTCGTATTCGTAGTTGCCGCTGATTACAATGACTACAGACTCATTTACTCAGCCTTAGCCTCGGCTTGATGTTAGTTATTTTATTGTTATGTTTATGTATATTCAACACCAAGCCGAGGCTAAGGCTGAGTAAAAGAGTCT
>JAOBYE010717047.1:0-10773 GCA_025403585.1 Parazoanthus swiftii
CATGGGTCTTGAGCAACAAATGTTGATATGGCATGTTTTTCGCCGTAAGGTTTTTGTGTAATTAAGGCTGACGTTTCTAGCTTTAGCACTTCGTCAGAGCAAACAGACGAAGGGCTAACTTTCGAAACGTCAGTCTTACACCAAACCTTGCGGCGAAAAACATACATATCAACATTTGTTGATCAAAACCCATATTCAGCTTACTCGCCAACTCAGATAAAACAGTTTTTTCAAAACTGGTCTTCTAGTATTTACCTTACTGCCTACTGACCGTCTTGAGTTTGTAATGTATTCGAGTGAGTATACAGAGACGTCCCATGATTTTTCTATACCTTTTGAAGAAGAAGTCGCGGCATCTTTTTGTACAGGAAGTTTCGCATTTCGCCCACTTTTGAATTTCTTTTTTTCTTCCGGTTCTCCCGCTTGAGGTTCCAAAGCAAGAGCAGCCAAACCATCTGCACATGTCATCTGACAATCGTCAGCTGTCCTGCAAGCATCTTTTCAAACAACAAAGCACGTTTGTTAATGAGACGTTACTGCTACCAAACCGTTATTTACGTTTTCTGTATCTGCTGAACGATATGCATGCAATTCGTTATGAACAAGAAGTTTAAGCCAAAAAGAAGAACGCGAGTTTCCATTGGATTGGTTCCTTCTGCTGCTTTCTCCTTTCTCGATTGACGAAAAAATTGGCAGACGTCTATTGAATAGAGTGTTAGGATATTAACCGTATTCAGACCGGGGAAGCAAGGTTTCGAAGTTCTGTAACTCTTAGTCCTTACTGTAATCGGTACAATTCTTTCGAGTTTTCCTCAGATTTATCGGAGAAGGCAATAACACTGCTAACTTTATTGTTAGTGGAGCGTGGCGTGACGTCTCCATACCAATCACGTTCTGAATAGCGGCATAATTTGGTCTTTTGCTGTTTCATTCCGTTTGGTAGGACTTAATCCCCTATACATATATATAACAAAAACAATCGGATCAAATAAGGTGGCTTATGACGTCTTTAAATTGTCCAATAGTGCAAGTGGGCGAGCGGATTACGTCATGGTCAGTATTTTAACGTTTCATAGCAATAGCGCTTATATTTTTGGAATTAATGAGGGGGATCCCTGAAACTCCAAAATATCCTTGTCTAAATATTAATAGAGTTATTTTGGCCTGTACTTGTTATTGCTACCAAAAAGTATTCTTTATGTATATAAACACAGATAAGAATGGAACTCCACAAAACTGACAAACAACTCACCAATAACATTATAGTACTGGCCAGTTAGGATCTTGATTGCGTCATGTCTATCGATTTCTTCCAGCCCATTGATGACGTCACATATCGTTATGTTCTCTCGAGTTTCAGCCAACCACTTCAGCATCAGTTTGGTGGGACTCCGCTGGCCTGATTGTCCAGGACCAACAGGCTCAAAATCATCGTAAATCTCGGATGGTATGTTCAACCGTGTGGCGAGGACGCGCCAATTACCAACGCCAGGGATATTTTTGTTAAGCCGTTTCGCCATCTCATCAAGAATGTCAGAATCAATCTTAATTGAATCAGCGACCAGGGAGCTGTCTACATAACAGATAGCAAGTATAAACCTCAATAAGGGACCTTTAAATTAGATTTAAACTTCAATCAAGAGTTACTGTGATTAGTCTAGAAAAAATCAAAAATTCGACAAACAGTTGAAAGGAAGTTAGTAATGCTAGCCCTAAAGCTTGCTCTGACGCAAACGACTAGCGTTCTTTACACCCAATTAACCTTACGGCGAAAGGTACAAAGAAAAAAGTACGAACGGGACACAAGATCCCATGCAGGGCGATGCCTTGAATTGAAGAAACACGTTTTGCACTACATTAAGTATGTGAACACATAAAATCAAGACAAAAATAAATTACAAAATGCTATAGAACACTTAAAAAGGGATTATTACGACGGTAACAAGCACAGTCGGGAGACAACGTCTAGGAATAAGTACAGTTTACATCAAAGTTGGGGATTAGGAGATTGTTATATTTGAACTGCAGAAATCGTTTGAAGGATAAAGTACTGATAAAACTGTTTGGAGGCGCATCTTTGTCGGATAGGTTCCGGAGTTTGACGATACGGTTAAAGGTTGAAGGCTTGGAAGGTTGTAGTAGAACAGAGGGGTACTCGCATGTCCGCAGGAGGTCGAGGAAAAGGAGATATGTTCTTCGAGGTTCACAAAAGTACGGCCAAACAGACTTTTAAAGAGAAGACCGGATCTTGTCGTATAAATAACCATACAATAAAAACAATGACAAGTTACCTTCACAGTTACTCAGTATTTTCAGAACATCTTTACGGTCCATTTCTGACAAATGCGACCTTAGCTCCCCAACAGTAAGTCCAGGGTATTTAGTTTTCAGAAGTCTAAACAGCATCTTCGTTGGGCTCTGGGATGAGTACATCATAAACTGGTCCAGAGTGTCTCCCGGAATCTTGAGCTCCTTTCCCAATTCCCTCCAAGAACCAAGATTACAACGGCCATTGTCGAGCTCCAAGGAAATCTGATCAAGAATCCTTTCATCCTTAGCAATAGTATCTACAATCTTCTTCCCAGGTTCTTTAAAACCTGAAAAAAAGTTTGCTACGTACGTTCAACGTCAAACTGAAACATAAACTTTGCAAAATGTCAAAAATAGTCTTGAATAATAATGCATTTTGAAAATATAACGACAACAGCTACCAAATCAACTAATATTATTCTCTGTGACACTAATTTATTCTTATCATCAGTTTAACAAAAATCAACCGTGCCCGTTTTCATTCAACTAGCTTCTCACGTCACCTTAAACAACATCTTTCTTTTGATTGTTTAGTAGATGTAAATCACGCTCAAAGAATTCTTCTTTGCGTTTCTTTCTGTTTCATACTGTAAAAGTAATGCTACATTAACTTTAAAACTCTTTAATTTTTATGGGGGTTCTACGGACGCTACCCCTAGTTTTTTCCAACCTAACTTCTGAAGCTTTGCAGCAATAAAAATGAAACTTGCATTACCTGTAGTCCAATTAATAACACACCTGCTGACGTTAATTGGATGACGTCATCATTTATAATATATCCGAAATTAACTATACAAATTGCAATTTGAGTCAAGAAATGGAAACTTTTTTCTCAAAATGTTTTCTATTTTCAATTCTTTCATTTTTTGAACATTTTGCTATTTGAGCCTATAAATACATGTTTTCTATTGAAATGAAGGAAATTTTGTGCAAATTTGCTAAAAATAAAATTCTTGAAATATTCAAGATGGCGGACATGTTGTCTAATGACCGATGTTCCCATAGCAACAATTCTTTTATTAAAATAGATAAAGACTAAGTTTAAAACTCTAACGTTTCGGACTAAAAATCATCATCAGGAATAATACGACTAATGTCATCATACTCCTGATGATCACTTTTAGTCCAAAACGTTTCCAATGACAGTTCTTTTATTGTTGTCATGGAAAGTAATTAGCAAGGCTAAAGCTGCTTACATGCCAAGTAGCCAGCTTTTACCTGTAAACATTTTCGAAAATCGTGAGGTGAGGGAAGGGGGGGGGGGTTCACATGACCACCCCCCCGTTGAACATTTGTGTTTCTCAAAAAGGCCTAAACGTTTGTTGCGTTTAAGATGTGTTTCTTTAATACAAGCATACACACATATGACTAGACGTATATTGAAGTCTATCCCCCAAAACCTTCGGGAATCAAGTAATATTAACAATTTTAAGCGGTTTTTTTTAAAAACACGTACTTATAAATTGTTAATTCTTATTTCATTTAATCTTATCTTTTGCGAATAGCATAAAATGTGTGCGTGCATGGAGAGGGATGGGGTGGGGGGAGGCCTTGGAGAGTGACAAAGAGGAGAGTTTGAGGGTGGAAATCAATTGGAAATTGTTTTACTCGTTTTAATACGGTTATTGTTTTGAGGTATGGCAGGTGTTAGGGAATGATGGCCGTGGAAACGACACACAGGGAAGAAAAGCGAGTTTGGATAGGTGGGTAATCATTGCACATAACCCGAGAAAACTCCAACTCTTTTGCCAAATAAAAAAGTATTAGTGCGATAAGACGCTTTCGCTATCAAGGAACAGTTATGCGAAAGCTTTTTGGAATTGGTCAAACGGCATAAAAAAGAGGTCGAAAAAATCGAGGGAGTTCAATTTGACCCGTCCCTAATGTTTTCTCTTGTTAAAGTAGTTAACTTTAACTATAAACACTAAGTATGTAATTACTAGTTGTATTGTATTGTATTGTATTGTCTTGTGTATTGTATTGTATTGTATTGTAACGCATATTGTATTGTATGGTACTGTATTGTATTGTAACGCATATTGTATTGTATTGTATTAGACCAGATAAAAAAAATAATTGTTTAGCGTCCAACCATCTCATTTTTTCCAGGTCGGGAGGGCGGTTTTTTTTGTTTGTTTTTTTAATTTTAGCAATGAGGCATATTTGGTCATATTACATAACTAGACAGTGGGTGACCAGTTTGCACCTTGTACTGTGTGAATACAAAACCACAGTTCCATATTTCTCTGTAAATTCAACAGCAACAATAAGGAAAAACAATATTTGAAAGGCTCGGTTCTTGTCAAGAGACATGCAAAAGCGGCCAAAAAATAGCCTAATAGTGGTAGACCGCAAAAAACATAAAACACGTTTGACTGTGTTCCACATTACGTTGTTGTAGTAGTATATTTTAATTAGGACACACCGCTATTCATCTCCCACCAGAGGATTGACCGTACCTCGCCAACTAGTCGCACCTACTGTCTTACTGCTTCCCATAAACTGTTCTATACTCTAGTTCTGACCGTTCTTGTTTCCCCGACTCATTAGAAACTTCGAACTGAGTCCCATTTCAGACCGCGATGCGGTCGTTGAAGTGTTTTTACACCATCCCAGTGAATGGTGAGCACGAATATATCAGTTGTGACCGAAGATATTTTTGAAAAGGATCAACTTATTTGTTGTGCAAATCTGCAAATGTCCCGCCAAATAAACTTCCACGTAACGTGGTAAATCACATAGCGTATCGATTTTCTTTCGCCGCGAGGTTTCGTATGTAAACGGTCGATGCAGGCGCGTGCTTATTTATTTTTAAATTTGCCTTTTTCGGCTCTATGCCGTACGCATGTAGTTTTCAAAAAAATCTGGATGTGTACGGCATGAGCAATTAAAAACATATATATTTTGTTAAAATAAAAAAAAAAAAAAAAGTGAGGTCGGGAGCATTTTTTCAGGTCGGGCGGGGACGCTAAACAAGTATTTTTTTTATCTGGCCTAATGTATATTGTATTGTGTTGTACAGTAGGGAGGAGTTCGTCGCCCCAGCCAATTAGTTCAGTAGTACTCAAACCTTGGCTCCTGCTCACCTTTTTCAGAAATCAAGGTTGCAAGATCCATTCTGTAGATACGTGTCAACGCGAAGCTCATCTCTTCTAAAGTCAGCTCGGGCCGTGTGGCCTGGAGATAATCAAACATCCTGATTGTTGGGCTGAAGTCAGTGTACCCAAAAAATCGTCCGTATACGTCAGCTGGGACTCTGAGCGCTTCCGCAAGATGTATCCAATTACGAGCGATCTTCATTTCCTTGTCCAGGCATCGGGACAGCGCATCCATAACAGACGGATTTCCCAGAAGAGTTTTCAAAGATGCAGTTGAACACATCTCTTAAAATTGAAGAAAAGTTATATGTTTTAATCGTATCCGTCACAATTCCAATTCTATCTTCAGAAATAAAAGGAGACTGGAACAGTCTGCTATAAAGGGCCACAAAAGTATATATGCTTTAATACTAATTTGGCACAGACGAATGAAACACATTTATTAGACTACGAACTGCATTTCCCGACGGAATTGTTTTTTCAAATTGGGTACTGTACAAAACATTTGTTTTTAGAGCGCCGTAGCAAGACGAGGCAAAATATGCGAGCGTCGGAGAAACATAACTACTCGGCAGGAAAAGAAAAACTTTTAGATTTATTCCCCGAGTCAAATCAGTAAGCAGGAAAAATAAAAAGGAGACAACTGCTTTTTCGTGTCTATTGGTTACGGCGGTTACTTCAGAGGCAAATTCTGGATTGTTAGAAAAAAGTTCACCGTAAATGTAGAGGAAAAAAATCAAGTTCGGTTTTTCGAACAGTAACATTGAAAAAAATTGGAACATATTTTCTTACATAAATCCAACCTGCAATAAAAGAGCGTCCAAGACTCTAATTCTTCACAAACTAATGCATCAGGTAAACTTTGGTAAATGTGGTATTTTGAAAGTGTATTAGAACAGCTGTCAGGCAATCCAATAGAAAGAATGTCACAAAGCGTTTTTCGCTGATAGACTAAGTTTTCGACATCCGTAACATTCAATTTCTTGATGGACATTTCAATAATTTTACTTTTTACATCGATGGCTTTATACAGCTTACATTCATCATCTTCTCCGTGTCTAAATGGGGCATATTCATACTGTGTAAATTTAGTCCGATGGGTCTGTTGCCTTTATTAAATTCAACCTTGTAGTTGTGTAATAGACCCCTTCGTAGTTGTAGGGGCATGATGGGTAATCAGGGCGAATTACGCTCCACTGCTCACAAACAAAACCTTGACCGGTCGAGGTTTCATGCATTTGTTGTATTTTTGAGCACCTAGCCTCGACTTCAAGGTTTTGTTTGTGAGCAGTGGAGCGTAATTCGGAAATGGGATATTTAATAATGTGAATGAGTAAGCAAAAGGAGGTTCTTCGACGATTTCTCCCGAACTTTTCATTTTCAAACTTTAGACTTCTCGTGGAGTAAAAATAAGTATGTTTTCTAGGGATAGGCTGATAACTGGCCTGATTGATCGCAAATTAAAGGAGAACTGACCAACTTTATTTGTAAATCTATTAATTGCTAACGCGTGCTTCACCGATGCAATTTTAGGACACGGATTCGATAACTGTTGTGGTAAGTAGGCTAAAATGGCAGTTATCATCGTTATCCAGTCTATAATTTCCTTACCTTTACTGTTCTGCTAAACGAATAGCAAATGAAAGAATTTCGCGAAATTCATCGGGTTGACTCGTTTCCGACGCGACGGGAGTTTTACAAGAAATTGTAGGGAGTTAAAGCGACAAGATGATATATATATATTAGGTAAGTACTCCATGATTTGCAATCATTTGCGTCATTGGTCAGTGTTTCCTTAAAATATTTGAATTATTTTCATTCTCGGAAAAATTCAGAACTTGAAAATGAAAAGCTCGGGAGAAAGCGTCGAAAAACCTTATTTGCTCACTCATTCACTGTAATTCTTGCCCTGATTAGCCATAGTGCACCTGCTGCCGTGAAGGGGTCTATACAGGTAGGGTTAATCATGGCCCTATTTTGGTAACTGTGGTTAGTAGAGGTTAAGGTTTGGGTCAGGTTACTTCTGTTTCGTAGAAAAGTGAAACAGTACAATAAAATTTTGTTTTTACAGCGATTGAAGTGGTTGGTGTAGTGGCAGTGCATGATGACTCCGGCGTTTGAGGTTCTAGGTTCGAGATTCATCGTGCTTGCTTTTTTTCCTTTCTTTCAACTTCTATTTTTTTAAAAAAGAAAAAATTATAGGTGGGAGTATCAGTTTTCAGCTGTTCGCCATCTTGAGCCTAAGGTCGTGTGAATTTAAAAAATCCCAGTGCGCACTACCCTGACACTTCAGATAGTTCGGATTGGTTGAATTTAGACAATAGACTGGTGTAAGGTGGAAAGATCTTCTGACGCGGTCAAAGTTTTGACAGCATAGGTAATTTAAAAAATGGTCCATGCTTAGCGTGCGTCTATCGAGTTATGGATGCACGCGGGGAGTTGGGTGAGCACGAGAGAAGCGTTAGAGTGGCACGAGGCGAAGCCGAGTACTTCGCTATCTTTCTGAATGCTCTCCCGACTTTCAAAATAAGGGAGGAGGGAAAGGCTTTTGCTTTTATGACAACAATGTTTTGGAAGGCATGTTTGTGTAAATTCCAGTTTTTCCATTACTGAGTGTAAACGAACATTGCTTATGTTTTCCTGGCTCATTTTGTGTGAGTTTGGTGATGTCATAAAATTCTATTAATACACGCCTTAATATAACAAACCTTTAGATGGTTTTTATAAGAGCTTTGTTATCTTTTTTTTAATCTGCTTCTCGGAGACAAATTTGCTAAGCCCTGTATATATAGACGAGTTTATGCTTTATGGACATAAAATGCTAGTTTTTTGGTTTGTGTTTCACGACTTATCGAGCAGAGTGATGGTTCGTCTATGAACATGTTTGTAGGCGGAAAGAAAGTTGTCCCGCTGCGCCCTGCTATTGTACGACTTTATGACTGATATGATATACTTAATTTTTAGGGCGCAAATGTCACACGAACTGTGCCTACCTATCCATCTGGTTTCAATATTCAAACCAATACACTGTATTACTATAAACCTCTTCTTTAGAACAATAACTACAGATTACCGAAAAAGTGTTAATTAAATATTG
This sequence comes from Parazoanthus swiftii, assembly GCA_025403585.1. Taxonomy (NCBI): domain Eukaryota; kingdom Metazoa; phylum Cnidaria; class Anthozoa; order Zoantharia; family Parazoanthidae; genus Parazoanthus; species Parazoanthus swiftii. The sequence goes on from JAOBYE010717047.1 coordinate 8,506, forward strand.
CCTGGAATACTGTATATCGGCCAAATCGCAAGTTCATTTAGAACAACTTTAAACAAACTCGAACAAATTTCCGTTTCTGTTAAACTTGCCACAAGTTGAGCGGGGAGAACCCCAAGGAAAGCGACCTCCGATTACCGGACTGGATACAATTACAGAAAGGACTTCAAGGAAAACTTCTGAACTGCTTGTTCCAACGTCAATCGCGATAATCAAAACATTGCTTATCAAAGATATTTTTAAACGTCAAATTTGCATATCAAGTCTGAACAGCAGGTCAAGTGGCAAAACTCCAGAAACTCGACCTATGATTGAGTAAAAGTCTGACGTGAATTGAGGTTTTACATTCTCAAGATGAATATTAAAGATCATCCCTAAAAAAGGCTTATTTGATAACTGTTATGCGAATACTGACAAATCGATCGGTACGATTCAAACTACAGTATTTCGTACGATACTGATGATTGTGAGTTCACGACTTATCGAGCAGAGTGATGGTTCGTCTATAAACATGTTTGTAGGCGGAAAGAAAGTTGTCCATTTTCTAAAATAAAAGAGTAATTACTTGTGTTTTTGTTTCTAACAAGATAATGAATTTGAAAAAGTGACTAAAAATGTATTAAAAATACCTGGGAACACGAAAAATTTGAAACATTTGTAGAATAGATTATTCACATTAGGGGAAAATTCCCGGAAAAGCCTTGCGTCGGCCTTCGCAGCTCAAAACGTTGACGAAGTCGTCAAATAGCACAGTTTTCAACAAAAATCAATGAAGAAACTTCAGAAAATCTCAGATCAAATCAAATTCGATTTATTGAACTCTGGATTTCTAGTTTACTACCTTAAAATTCGATAAAGATCTGTCTAAACCCTGGATTAAATGATAATATGTTTGTAAACAAAATCGATCTCAATTTGTCACTCCATGACAACTAGTTCTTGATACGAAACTATAACTAGTTCCAGAAATTATTTGATGTCCACTTTTACTATGATACATAAAAATGCAAAGTTCAACACTTACCCGCTGTTTCGCTACCTTCTCCAGCTGGCGCTTGCTTATGGTCAGTCATATTTGGAATGGCTCACCGCAACCGCAAACCATGCTGAAGTATATTTCACGAGCTAACTAACTCCAAGGCCCTGTGTAATTGACAAAGCAATGATTGCTCAGTTGTGAGATACATGGTGTATCCGCATGTGATACTGAGTTTAAAAAGCTACATACCACATCACCAAAGCAAGACTTGTCCAGAAGCCCCAAGCTCGAGCACTTCCTGGTCGATAGACATCGCCAGCTTCAACAGAAACGCGTAAAACTAAGCTGTGTCAACGGGCATCAGGCACGGGCTTCGAATACCGTTATTTTTGTCCGCTGCTTCGCCTGGTACGTTTAGCTCCGAGATAACAGTTGATCACATTCTCGGCGAAGCTGGAAGTCACCACAATTGAGTTAAATACTACGAGTAGATAAGAATTCCGGGTTATGAAATGCTGTTAAAGTAGCACGTTCTGCATTGTTATTTTAAAAGTGTAATATCATGAATTATTTAGTTGTTTGAGAGATATTGTGTTTAATTTTATAGTCACGCGGTATTTGAGCGCAGCAGGTTTGGGCAAGAATCATGAAACCTTATAGTTACATTTGTTTAATACAAAGTAAGACATGGAAAAAAAAAGAAAAGAACCATATGGTCATCAAAAGAGTCAAAAACCCCGTACGAGGCAGACCACCTTAAAAAAAAAATAATAATAAAATGAGAAAAAACACTTCAAGATGAAAGCGAGCAAGAAATTAGTTCTCATTAGATACGAAGTTCCTAACTCTTACGTCATGATCACGTTTGGGGAGTTTTATGTCACATTCAGTCATCAGACTTTGCATGCTGAGTAGAAATTATTCTGTTTTTAAGTTTAAGCACCTGCTCTAGAACTGCCTATTTATTTACGATTTTTCTCATTTTCAATGAGAACCGAACAGTTTAGCTAAGGGCTCAGTGTTTTTCAATTTTTGGGCATTTCAGCATCAAATTGTTCGTATTAGTTCATCTATACGCCGGCAACACACAACTGCATGTGTGCCGTTTTCAAGACCGAGTCACAAAAAGAACTTATACAAAGTTAAGTCGGTTTAATGGTCTGCCTAAGAGAGATGGATTTGCGGGTGGTCCGTCATCGTTTACACTGTTATATACTTAATTAATCGTAATGCAGACGAATCAGAAGTCAGTGTCTTCTATGACCAAGTTTGCTATGTGCATGCAAAGTTTT
>JAOBYE010717058.1:0-10772 GCA_025403585.1 Parazoanthus swiftii
TTGAAAGGGACCACGAGTCCTATTATTTTTCGTCCATGGAACCTAGGTCCCTAAATGTTTGTAAATAAATAAATAAAAATAAATAAACCTTTGAGCGTGTTAGAACTGGATGTAGAGCAAAAAATGTTTGGCCCCCCTTTTTGGCATCCCTGCCCCTACCCCTCTGTTTTGTCCTCTGATTTCGTGACTTGAGGACAAAAGAGACTGCTCCTTTTGTGTTTCACAATAGAGATGCGTCCCAAGGGAGCTTTCGAGCGTGTTAAAACTGGATTTAGAGGGAAAAATGTTAGGCGCCCTTTTGGCACCCCTACCCCTCTATATTGTCCCCAGATTTCGTGACTTGAGGACAACAGAGACCACTCCTTTTGTGTTTCACAATAGAGGGACATCCCAAAGGAGCCTTTGAGTGTGTCAGAACTGGATTTGGAGCAAAAAATGTCAGGCACCCCCACCCCCCTCCATTTGTTGTCACCTGACTTCGTGACTTGAGGACAATAGAGACCGCTCCTTTTGTGTTTCACAACAGAGGTGCATCCCAAGGGGGCCTCTGTGTGTGTTAGAACCTTGATGCCACATCAATCTTAATTCTTGTTTTAAAAAGCCATTGGTCCCTGTTTGCTAAAATGCAAAACAAAAGTTTTACAACAACAAAAAATAAATCAAAGGAAATAATTATTTTTTTTATTGAAAGAGATGAACAGTCTGGGTTCATTAAATAAAACTGGTTTGGGTTTACTTGGAGATATACAGATATATTGAATAGTTTGTGTTCCCAAATTTGAAGTATGTCGACTGTACATGTAAGCATTGTTCTACTTTGAAACACACTGCCCCAATATATTTTAAAAGGATATTACTATGAAGTACCAAATAGTCATAGTTACTTGTATGATTATTTTTTCTGACAAGTTTTGCACCCAGCACAATGCTTATTTGGGACTGCACATTTACTTATTTCCAAAATTATATTCTACAGTACATATACTATCTTATTCAAAGTGATTATGATAATACATGTATTTGTAAGAGGCATATATCAATTCAAATTTTTCTGCCATGTATTATTATTCTAGACTGCACCATCATTTTGAAAAGGACACTTCTCCACCCTGTATATTTGTTCCACCCTGTATTTTTGTTCCACCCTGTATGATTATTTGGTACTTCATAGTAGTGGCAGTCAAAATTTGCTTTGTTCTATACAGCAATGATCAATAATCTTCACTGTTGTCCAAACAGTCCATGTAAAGTTGGATCTAGTGGAGAGAGTCAGCATAGTTCATGGCAGCACAGTGCCTGATTTGCTGCTACACTAATACCCATTTGTTTGAGATGAGCCAAAGTATTCTGGAAAATTTGTGGTTAACTTTATGGCTTCATTGTAAAGGTTGAGATCTAGGAAAAAAAGAATTAATGTTAACTTGGAAGATTCTATATTCTAAACAAATAAACATAAATATAACTACCCGTTATATGGACAAAGCTAAGGGAGAGGGGACAGGGATGTGGATGGTAATGGCTAAGTGGGGTATGCCACTTGATAGGTCTGGAGTGACTAGAATGAGGTCTGCCTTACTGGGAAGACTTTCAAACAACTTGAAGGATCCCTTCTGGAATCAATTGCTATCAGTATGTTCTAGTAGTGCTTGTAATTCAATTCTGCAACAGGACTTGTTATACTCTTCTCAGGCCCTTCTCCTGAAATGATGAATGGCTTGGGACTTGACCAAGTTTTATATCAAACAACCAAAACATATCATATTTAGAATGTCAATGCAGATTTAAGCAAAATATTTGCAGATTGATTGGTCTGGCTACTCTCCTTGTCTCCAACCCTTTTTTCCCTCATAAGTATAATATATAATCATTATACACTGTAAAGATGGAAGAAACTATTTTCCCTGCTCAGATCAGCAAAATGTAGATTAACTCCACAATTCTGTGAGCGTTACCAAAAATGATGAATTAAGTAGCTGCTGTTGCCATGGTAACAAAAGCAAAATGTTCAGATTTTTGATTTTAATTAAATTTGAGATACTTTTATAGTATTTGAAATATTTGACAGAAAACATTGTATAAAAATTATGGTAAAACTCAAATAAAAACTAGAAAACAACAAATCAAAGTTAATTGTTCTTAACAAAAAATTGACAAACTTCAAAAGTTAACAAGAGACCACAACTTTCATGACTTATTATGACAACATCTAATTAGTATCAAAAGATGTTCACAATCGAGAACACTTGTGCAAAAGCTTTTGGCAAATGGAAAAACAACACAAATTTGAGATTCAAGCTTTCTAGGCTTAAAGCACATGGTATATTTTATATTATATTAATATATTTTTCAATATCTGTGATTAAATTAGCCAGTTAACATGGTTGACTATTTCCAAACATGCTAGTTTGTATGTTGTCATGGTATGTGTAATTAGGCATGACAATTTTTCCAACCCTACTCTCAAGCTGGGCAACTTTCAGTTTTCTAAAATCAAGCAAGGCAGCCTGCTTGACTTAAAGTCACTTGGGAGGTCACTGATTATGCAATACACCCAAACAGTAAACAGCTCACCAAACTCGGGGCTGCTGCTGTAGCTAATCAGCCGCTGGGCCATGACACCTCCATCTCTTTCCACTCTGGCTACAATTTCCACGACACCATGGGGTTCTTCAGCCAGCTAAAATTACATATGATTGGCTTTATTCCAGAAATTTTTAATATTATAATTATTTTAAATACCTCTCAATCTTTCATTAAAATACATGCTTTGTCTCGGTCGAATGCACTTCCCCAGGTCTCTCAATATGATAAAACCATTCATGTCATGCAGTGGGTTAAGCAAGAGTTCTTATAAAATTTTCAACCGTGACTGTTTGTGTGAGCTTGATTTGGTAATTGAGGCTAGTTTTTGAGGCATACAAAGATTTTTTTTTGCACAAGGCTTATGGTGGATGATACACATATTTTAATATTTTTATTCCAATGACCTTACAGAGGGTGTTTCTTTGAGACAATACTTATTGAGGAAAGACAATGAGCAGTTTTATTATTATATAATTCTACGAAAGTACTAGTTCATTAAAAGAACACTGGTTTAGAATAATTTATTATACATGTAGGTTACTTTTTCCTTTAATGTTAACTGGTTTCTACCGGTAAATGCAGTTTTCGTTAACTATGGATGTCTTGAGTAACATAGATAACAAAAATGAATACTGGAGGAAAAACTTACTGGTTCAATAAGTGACACCCTTACAACTTTCTGATCACTTGCAAGTATCTTGAGTTCCTGTCCAGATGGGCTAACCTGCAATTATATAAAATTACTGACAAATTCAATGGTCTGACCCATGATTGTAGTCCACTAGTACAATGCTGGGGGCAAGTTGGACTCTAGAACTGAACAAGAGCAAAACCTTTTCATTCCCATAAAGTGATGAGTTACAGAATTATCCTTACTGTCTCCATATATTTCCTATTAGTAAGTTAGAATTTTGCATTTTAGGAAATTTGGATTTGGATTCTCAAGACAAATCAACTTATTATTATATTATTAATTAAATACACAAGTAAGGTTGGGGGTGGATGACAGTATTTAATCAGGGATCACGTTAACGCAAAAATTGGCGTTTTTACACAAAGTGTTTCTCAAAAAATGCATTTTGTAATTTGGAATGCATCCTTCGTACGCAAATATTAAATCAGCTCAAAGCTCTATCTTTATTATGGGACCCCAAACAAGCAGGATCAGGGAGTCCCAGGACTTGCAGCAAAACTTCTCCCTGTTTAATCTTAGTTTAGGTGGAGGGTTCTGCCAAGACATTCAAACCCCAACCCTGTTAACAACAAAAATTTTCAGAAACTCAAACCCTGTTGAATATTTTGAGCTCAAATTTCAACTTTTATATGCTACTTAAGACATTTATTTTCTAGAACTTATTTACGAAAAACTTTCAAATATCCCAAATTTTTTTTCTGTTTGCTGTATGATCAGAACTAGGTTGAAAAAGTATACCCTGAAAGTGACACATTCTCAATTAGCATATATTTGGGAGTACCACCCCCCAGGGTTGCAAGAATAGGACACAAGTCATGTTAAAAACACAACCATAAGGTACAAACCAAGGAGGAGGGATTCCCTAGCATAAAATTGACAGGGAGTTGAAAATGAAACTAAGACTTCAAATCCCACTAAAATATTTGAAAAACTTCCCTGGGTCAAACTGAAACTCTATAAAAACTACTTGGCAAAATTGCCAACATGAAACAAACACCAAACCCAAAAACATCCTTCACACTTACCCATTACCCATATACGACCCATATACGAGAGTAAGCCCCATGATCCCCCTGGGGGCAGGGACTAGTAATTTTGTTCAATTAAGCCTTATTCAATAATGGAAACTGAATGGGTCTTACAAAAACGTGACAGAAGAGCATGATTAAAAACACAAAGTTAGGTCCTTGAGGTTTCATTCTCAAACACCCAGGATGGTTTGTCAGGTCCACTCGGCATGACCTTTTGCCTCATGACGGACTGCCCAGGCTGGTTCTCTGGGGATATCGAGGCTTTAATTCCATCGACTATTACCAGCTTCAAAATCGGTACCATTAATTCAATAGAACTTTGTTAATTGTCATCAACAAGTATTAGCTAATCAATGACCAATCGATAATTTCAAGATACATATCATCATTGTTAGAATATGCTAATATAATGAAAATCGAGAGAAACAATGAGAATCGATCGATTAATACATCACAACTTTACTCATCACTTGTCGATCACTGAACATTGTACACAGCGGTGGTACTAATACTGCATACTCTAACTGAAGCCAGTGATTTAATGTTTCCTCGGGAAAAACATCGGTTATTCCAATCATAGATTTGCCTTGCAATACTGATATAAGTAGCACTTCTAAGAAACATCTTGCTCCGCTAAAACAACTATCTTATTTAAAGTTTATGTCTGCAATCTTCGATCATGCAAAATGGCACTCAGTTCTCGGTCTGATCACATGGCTGACAAAACACATAAAATTAAAACTACCTTACCTCTGATACGCGACCTACCAAAGTCACTAAACTTCCAAAATGTTGCTGAAGCATGGATGCGTTTATTCGAGGTGCTTCCATCTCCAAAATATGTTTAAAACCCGCGTAATACTGACTGACAGAAAACTTTTCTTGGCGGTAAAAACTGAAACTTTTGGCGCGCTGTGTTTCTGGTGCCCAGTCCCTTTATCTATGGATCGCTCCCAGGGTTCCTTGCTGTCTTGTGGGGGTTTCCTTGAATTGAAACTCTGTGAGATGTTCTCTATTTATAGGAAAATTGCAGCGTTGGATTTTCTGTGGAAGCGTCATGCAAAGCACGTTGCAATAGGGAAGTGTACAAGATAGCGATTCAAGATGAGTTTTATCTCAAATTTATACTCCAAGCTTGTTCAACCCCAGGGTAAATCTGGCTCACACGACACTCAAAGACGCAGCAACACGTTTACCCAGAACGGGGCAAATGCAGTTATGGGAGAAGATTACGTTTCAGAGGATGGCTTTGTGGTGCTCTGCAGTAACACACAGCCTGTCAAGAGGTGTAAAGTAGGTTGTCCCTGTCCTGGGATGATACGAAGTTAATTGTTGAATGACAATTTATGTACAAGCACGACGAAAGTCATTAAGTGTTGTAGGAGCGGACAGCTTGCACAATCATACGTAGCAGAGTCGTTTCATAATTAAAATTCTGGTCGTTTCGGTTTTGTACTTACCAACCTTCTCACTTCCTGCTGGAGGCTCCAGAATTTGGAGATTCTCGTATGTTGCATATGTCACCTGTATGGGAAACACCATTTGGTATTTTGCAACCGTTTAAGGTTGGCTGAACACAGTTTTGATAATTTCAATACGTCAAAAGGTAACAGCTGTACAAGAGAATAATTTAAATTTCTATAGCAGCCCATTTCTGAATTATGCTCAACTGCTGACAAACAAGAGCATTAAATCGAGGCCAAGTGCTAAAACTACAACAATAATGTATGAAAAGTGAGCACCTAGCCTCGACTTGAGGTTTTGTTTGTAAGCGGTGGAAACTGTCAAAACTGTGTTCAGCTACCTTAACATATGTAACTGAAAGAGTCATTTTACAACATGTCAGCCATCTTAGATTTTTTTTGTAAAAAAATATTTTTAGCAGAAATTTAGCAATTTTGCTTGAAATTAGTGCAAAACTTGTGTTTGTAGCCTCAAATCAGAAATATTAAAGAATAAAGTAGAAATGAGGAAATAAGAACAAATTTTGTCAAAAAAGTTTTCTGATTTAGCACTTAGAATTTGAAAACTACTCAAAGAAGCTTAAGTGTACATATACTATACAAGTTGTTGATAGTAATTAATTTCAATTATCTGTTTTAAATTCAATGCTTTCAGGTGACAGAAATGGAACTCCAAGGCACAACAGAAAAAATTGAATACCAGCAAACCTCACCAACTTCCTATCATTCAGGTCAGTTTAAAGTCAACAGATATATTAGTTTTTAATAGCTGCATTTAAAATGTGTAGTGACCCCATGTATTATGAGTAAACTTTGGAACTTTAAAAAAATGTCCCACCTCTTAATCCTTTTTTGAATGCATTTATACACTACTTTCATAATTTACTCCAGTAACCATAAGCAATAACTTCAAGTTGAGGTCTAGCTTCTAGTTTTCATACATTTGCTGTATTTTGGCCCTACTAGCCTCAACTTAATGTCTTTGTTCATCATCACTGGGGCGTATTATGGAAGTGTTCTATTATTTCAACACTTCTTAGTAACTCTCAGAGTTTTGCTAATGCTTTTACTCCAGGATCACATTGGTCCTCCCCTCCATCGTGGTCTTCAGAAATGGCAAGGCGAGGCCCACAGCCTGCAGTGGAGAAGAGTTTCATGACCGTCTCTGATGTGCCCATGGAACTGTCCAAGTCTTTGCAAACAGTATTTAATATGGATCCTTTGTTGGCAGACTGTAGTTCTTCATTAACTCCAAATATTGACCAATACTACTATGACTTCTCCTTTGAGAGATCTGTTGTGGCAGCCATTGATTCCCACATTTCGACAGTGAACTGTTGCCAGACATAGGTCATTCAGAGCAACTTGTCGCAGTTCAGTCATAGTGTTTCAACTTGTCTGTTCTGTGTAACTCGAGCTTTGAAAAACCCTTAACATGGGCACTGGGAGGGTGAGGGGACAGAGAGTGTGCCGTGGGGTTCCACTGATACCAGCTTGAATACGAGAGCTGACGGAACCACTGACTTCAAATTTAAGTCGATGATAGAGGCCTAAAATTTGGAAAACATTGAGTTTTCAGCTGTTCATAAACTCAGAACAGGTGGGATAAGCAAACATGAAAACAAATTTCGAGCATGTCTTGCATACGATCAGTCATTGTGCAAAACTGGTTCAGTTTGTTCAGTAGCTATTGTATGTCAACCTACATGTACTGTATTTAAAAAGGCTTAATATGTTTTTCAGCTGTTTTGCACTAAATTACTAAAAAGCAGTGCTTGGAATGGTTTATTAGCAACACCCAGTATTTTTCAACTGTATTACACTATAAATGTTGGAGTTGTAAATATTATTTATGGTTCTGCATGCAGCTATGTTAGTTGAATGAATAGGGTTTAGCTGAAAATGTAACAACTTGGAACCTGTCTTTTATATATATTTTTAATCTATGCATTTTTAAAACAATGATCAGACTGTAATAACAAACATAAAAATGGTATTCTTCCAATCGACAGCCTACATGTATTTCTAGGCAGGTGCTTTTCAATAATAGGTCACTGTGAATAATAAAAGAATTTATTGTGGTATGGAATAACTGAATACCGTATTAACATTTTGAAATACTGTACTAGCAAAGCTGCACCAAAGTCAAAACTGATAAAATACTAGACTACACAGGAAGAATCCTCAAGCAGCTGCACACAGCACTTTGATCATGAAAATGAGCATGTAAGGAGTTCGGGAATAAAAAGCTAAAATGTTGCAAAATTTATTTCTTAAATAAGTAAACACAGAGCGATCCTATATTTGAAGGCTGAGGGTCTGAGCCAGTCTCAGTCAGTTGTTAACAGTTTATAAAGCTATTCATTTGCTTGTGGACAAAAAAACGACAAAAGGGTAAAACACCCATACAAGAAATCATCTCTTCAGGGTTTGCGCCGGTTATACTTTTTAGTAGGCTCTGCTTGTTTTTAAGTCTGGAGCGAACAAGGAGTTGGGGCTTAGCTTTTATGGAATTGCTTTGTGTTTAAAAAGTTTAAAGTTTCAACGTCTTTGATGTTCTTAAACACAGATGTAAAACTATTGTATGACATAGACCACTTTCATAAATGGCGGCTATTTTAGTATTCTCTTGTTTTTATTTAAATTAGCCTAACTAGCCTCGTTCAGGTTAATGTATTTTTTGATTTTTTGACTTAAGAACGAGGCTAGTGAGGTTAATTTAAATAAAAACAAGAGAATACTAAAATAGCCGCCATTTATGAAAGTGGTCTATAGAAAGCTTTTGTTGGTGGATGAGTGACTATAATTATGCTATTTTAAAAGAGCTGTAATGTATGAATATCTGATCAACATAATGCTAAATTGCCAATTTTTATGTGTTTTTTTATATATATTAAAGTTATAGTCCTATTTTGTAAGTGCTTGGTTTTTACAGTAATTTATTACTTCAAACAATGTAAATGTTAGTTGATCTGTACATTAAAGTGCACTATGTTCTCATCACTCATGATGTAAATGGCAATTATTTTTGAAGTGGAACTGTCGTTGTAGTCACGCATTCAAGTTCGGCTACTGACTTGTGACAGACATTGAAAAATGAATAATCGTACTGATGACGAACTAGGACACGCCTCGTGTTAATGCTAACGTGCAAAAGCAAAGCAAGCGGTTGCTAGCCGTGGAATGTTCATTATGTATTTCTTTGGCTCTGACCAATTCGATGCAAGTCAACGCAAGTTTGTGTCCAAACTTTGTAAGTTTGAGTTGGGTGGCAAAAAAGTGAAAGCACTTACATTGACTTGCGCAAAACTTTGAGCACGTTAAAGTTCGTGCAAGTTGGTGGCCAAACGAAACGTAAGTTTCAACTTGTGTTAACGTGCCCGACGATTTGTCCAAAACTAAAACATTGTCGTTGTTCGTGTTTATTTACGCTTCGAAAATGTGTTCTCTTTATTAGAGAAAGGACGGGAACGTCGACGACAACGTTACCAAACAGTTGACTTAATTACTTAAGACAATGACTTCACGTAAGAATGCGACCAACTGGCCAACTTTACACCATCTTCTTTGGAATACTGGTCAGTTCTGGAGCTTTGTAGGGAAAGTTGACGTTGAGTACGGGTCGTGCGTCTTTAAGAATGACGCTTCTCAATTTTTTATGTTTACTTACCCTCAAGTAAAACAAAAAATAAACGAATGAGTTAAAAAAGAAGGGAAACGGGAATTTAACAACTCAACAGCCTTCGTCGTTGACGTTCTCGTTCCAGCTGTGTAAGGTCCTTATTAATAAAACTGGTGGTGCAATTCTTCACGATACTTCTCTCCGTTTTGCTTCTTGAAAATTAAAGTAGGCCATTTTGTGTCCAAAACTTTTTTATCTTAAAATGATAATGAATACACCGTATGCATAATACGCCCCACTGGCTATGAACAAACGTTGGTTAGAGGCTGGTAAGGCAGAAATACAGCAAATGTATGAAAACTTGGAAACCGACCTCGACTTGGAGTTGATGTTTATGGCAACTGGGGTGTATTATGCATACGGTCTATAGCGGCTAAGCTGGAAATGTTGAGATCACATGGAGGTAAACAAAATCCTCAAATTACTATAATCTACCCAAACTTTGAATGGTCTGCGTCAGAGGCCATAATAATAAGAGTTAGCAACGAAAGAAACCATTTGAAGTTTCGTATTCTGAGTTGGCGTGCATTGATTTCTTCAAAGGAAAAGTGAAGACATGGCTGGTTTTTGCCAAGAAGATAAATTGGACACCCCCACGATTTTACAAAAGGTCAAATATAGAGCGTTTTCACCTGACGTCATGGCCACCATGTTGGTGCCTTTTACAACCCAGATGATCTCGATTTGACAGCTCTGCCGTCAGTAGCCAAATGATATTATGCATTATGTTTTTTTTTATTACCTGGGTAACAAATTCTCACCAAAATAAACTGTAAAGTTATAGTTAATTTAATTTAATTTAATTTAATTTGTCTAATAAAGTTGAATGTTCTTGAAGCATGCACCAAGTTTTTCACGTGCTTGCTGGACAATTGAAGTCTCGGAGGAAGACCACCTAATTTTCAGAAACAATGCTATGCGCGTGCAAATCGAGATATCTTGCTTGAGTTGTTGTTAGGGAGGCCAACATGTCCGCCGTGCCCTTTGTCATTTGATTCCCTGGGGATAGGCATGTAAACATTTTGGATCAACTAATTTCTGGCCACGATAATAATCAAGTTTAAATACGATTTGTAGCTATGGCGACAGTCATTTCACAGCTAGTCCGCCGTCTTGGATTTTTAAAAAACAGGGTTCTTGCACTTTTTCAGGAACCCAAATCAAGGGCTTTCAAGGACTTTTTAGGTCATTTTCAAGGACCTTGGCAATCAAATTCAAGGAATTTTTGCAATAATTGGGAACTATATGTAACTATATGTTTGTGTGATGTATATATATCACGTGTCAAACATCAGCAAGTGTATTTCCGGTTGGAAAAA